>JADBJO010007290.1:27500-30000 GCA_016801955.1 Conus betulinus
CAATTCAACAATGATACCTGTGATTAGGTAGACGAACGGACAGACAGAACAGGCAGACGGACATACATAGAAAAATACATAGATAGGTAGATAGATAGACAGTCAGTCAGACAGAGAGATAGACAGACAGAGAGATAGATGGATGGATGGACAGAGACACATAGATAGATAGACTGACAGACAGACAGACAGACAGACAGACAGACAGACAGACAGATAGAGAGAGAGAGAGAGAGAGAGAGAGAGAGAGAGAGAGAGAGAGAGAGAGAGAGAGAGAGAGAGAGAGAGAGAGTGGAGTGGATGGATGGATGGATAATTAAGAACACGCTTATCTTAGCAAAACTGTTGTGGCGACTCGAGTTCTCTGAATTTGTCTGGAGCCCATAAATGCCTCCGCCCCCATCTCCCTCCCCCTAGCCCTACCCCCCCCACCCACCCCATTCCCCTTTCCGTTCCTCTGTCACCCCCCACCCCTCCCCTCCTTCCCAACATCTGTCCCTCTTTCTCCACCAGCGCCCCTCTCCTTCCTCTTGCTCCTCTTCCAGGAGTTTCAGTACCTTGAACTTTTAACACTGCATAACGAGAGAGAGAGAGAGATGGGGGAGGGGGTAAGGTGGCAGGTGTGGCGGAGTTGAGGAGAGAGAGAGAGAGAGAGAGAGAGAGAGAGAGAGAGAGAGAGAGAGAGAGAGAGAGAGAGAGGAATGTAAACACACTCTCTCTCTCTCGTGTCATCTCTTCGCTCACAGACACAGACACGCACACACACACACACACACTCTCTCTCTCTCTCGTTCACACACACACACACACACACACACACACACACACACACACACACACACACACACACACACACACGCGCGCGCGCGCTCAAACACACACACACATATCGATACACGCACGCACGCTCATCTACACACATCGCACGCTCGCACATCTACACACACGCGCGCACACACACACACGCTCACGCGCGCTCTTACAGACATATACACACACACCCCCCCACACCCACACCCACACACATTGGGAAGGGAGAACACTCTCCCGACCCGTTTGACTTTGTTTGCTGCTCTTTTAACGAAGATTGTCAAACAGTTCCAACCCATCCGTTCCAGACTTTCCCCTTCCTGCCATGCGTGTGTGTGTATGTGTGTGAGGGGGAAGGGGGAAAGAGTGCTGCTGGTGGTGGTATTTGAGTTTGGCACAGGAGAGAATATCATCACACACACACACACACACACACACACACACACACACACACACACACACACACACACACACACACACACCCTACTAAATTATTGTATAAGGTTGACGTAAGAGATCGGTGACAGTAGGTTAGTTTCACACTGTGTTCCTTACCACCTCCTCCTTGTTGTTGTTGCTGTTGTTGTTGTTTTTCTTCTTCTTCTGTCTGTCTGTCTGTCTCTCTCTCCCTCCCCCCTCCAACCCCCCTCCATCCCTCTCAGCTCTGTCTGTCTGTCTGTCTGTCTGTCTGTCTGTCTGTCTGTCTCTCTCTCTCTCTCTCTCTCTCTCTCTCTCTCTCTCTCTCTCTCTCTTCTCTCTCTTTCACGATTCTGCTGGAATGACTTTTTTTTTTTTTTTTTTTTTTTATTCCCGTCCACAGCCACAGCCCGGTGGTCCCGCCGCAGCCCCGGCACCGGCAATCCACAGGGAACAGTCAATGTCAAGTCGTCAAGAGGCAACCCACCGGAGGAGACACTGCACTGCTGCCGAGTCACTTCGGTGGTGTTCAGTGGCGCCTGTTCTGATCTAACATACGCAGGACACCACCTACTAAGCCCCTACTGACGACAATAATTGCTTAGTCGCGGAGCCGGCGTGAGTGAGCTCTCCCTCCGGAAGGCGCCACCACGTCCGTCCAACGACAGCCCCCATGGACTCGCCGATACCGGTGACCCCGACGGAACCAAACCAAGGCCACAGACGTGGAGAGGACATCGAAATTGAGGTCACCATGAGAGCAGGGCATGAAGGCCACAGAACCTGAGACATTTTTTTTTTAAATGCTGATCGATGAGAATGAGGATGATTAAGATGATGCTACGGATTTCCATTTCGGTCTGAGACTACATGACAGGGCTGTACTCTACGCTTCCTTTCATAATATATCCCGGCGTCAACCAGGCCCGAGAGATACAGGCACCTGCAGTGTTGGTCAGGAAATTTGAGCAACACTCTCAGAAACGCATCCATTAAGTGGATGAAACTCGACTGTGTGGTCCCAGTCTTCCCAACTGAGTCCGCAGCAAACTCAACTCTGGGTAGAGCCGGTCGGGGCAGAAAAAAACCCCATGACTCTGATTGTGTGTGTGTGTGTGTGTGTGTTTCTTCTTCTTTCCTGGTGCTTCAAAATCGATTGTCTTCCAGTTCCTTGGTATCTTTTGATTGTCAGAGTGTGCTAAACATGCCCTTTCCCGCATCCCACTTTCGCCTCTTTTTCCCTCTCCCTCCCTCCTTCCCTCCCTTCCCTCTC
>JADBJO010007290.1:42500-50000 GCA_016801955.1 Conus betulinus
AATGGAGAATGAAACCACCTCCAGCCTCCCTTCTCCCACTGCCAAGAAAATGCGACAGATGAGAGGCCCCCCCCCCCCCCCCCCCCCCCCCCCCACCCCCCCCCCCTCACCCCCCACCCTTATTATTTTTTTGGTTTCTTCTCTCCGCCTACCGCCACCCCGCCATTTTCAAATTTCTCCATTATATGAACATTGGGGAGGTGAGTGTCCTTTTTACACATACACCCCCCCCCCCTACCCCCCCCCCCCCCCCCGAACAGCGTGCCTGCAGATAGACTGCAGTGATGTGTGTGTGTGTGTGTGTGTGTGTGTGTGTGTGTGTTGTGTGTGGTGTGTGAGTGTTGTGTGTGTGAGGTGTGTGTGTGTGTGAGAGAGAGGACAACAGAGAGAGAGAGAGAGAGAGAGAGAGAGTGTGTGTGTGTGTGTGGTGTGTGTGTGTGTGGTGTGTGTGTGTGTGTGTGTGTGTGTGTGTGTGTGTGTGTGTGTGTGTGTGTGTGTGTGTTCAGAAAGCTTGTCAGTTCTGCCCTCTCACCTCCCCCCCCCCACCCTCCTCTCTTTCCCTACCCCCATTCTCCTGCAAAATACCTTCCGACGCCATTTTTTCGGCTTCCTAGATAGTTACATTCAAGTTTAACGTCCGCCCCACCCAAGGTGATATGTCAAAGGGGGATAACCATCCTAGGAAAGTGGACATTGAGGAGTCATCTGACTTTGTATTTACGCCACCAGGACAACACGTGAAGAGGGAGCGTTGAAAAGGGTTGTTTTCATGTTAGGCTCCGGTGGGAACTCGAACTTTATCAACATCATCGACATAAATCATCATCATCATCATCACCACCACCACCACCACCACCATCTTCTTCTTCTTCTTGTTCTTGCTATTCTTCTTATTCTTGTTCTTGTTCTTGCTCTTGTTCATCTTCTTCTTCTTCTTCTTCTTCTTCTTCTTCTTCTTCTTCTCTTCATCTTCACCATCATAATCTTCTTGTTCTTATTCTTCAATTTTTTCTTTTTTTTGTTCTTGTTGTTCTTTTTGTTCTTCTCGTATTTTGTTCTGTTTTTCTTCTTCTCTTTTGTTCTTCTTGTGTTTGTTCTTGTTCCTCTTCTTGTTCTATTTTTGTTACTGCTTGTGCTGCTGCTGCTACTGCTGTTGTTATTGTTGATGTGTTTTGTTGTTGGTGTTGTTGTGTTGCTGTTGCTGTGTTGTTGTTGTTGTTGTTGTTGTAGTTCTTCTTTCTTCTTCTTCTTCTTCTTCTTCTTCTTTCTTCTTCTTCTTCTTCTCCTCCTCCTCCTCGGCTCTTAACTCCCTGAGAAGTCCTAGGGGCACCTCACTGAAGAACAGTTCACCAGGTTCCTCCGGTTCTGTGGGTTGTGTGTGAAGGCCCAGGTCTTTGCGAACGTTTCTCCCTATCCCCTCAGCAATGTTGTCAGTTCGTGTTTTTTTGTTGTTGTTGTTTTGTTTATCCTTTTTTTTCTGCCTTCCCCACCCCCAACTCCTGTAACAGTTTCCATGGAGGATTGTTTTAGCAAGATCACTGGGTCTGATACATGGCCATACCAACAAAGTTTTTTTGTAAACTGATGTCAGTAATTCTCCGTGCGGTCCTATGTGCTGCCTGATGGTTTGGCGCACCTGTTGATGGGTGATCAGTGTGTCTGTTGATGGGTGATCAGTGTGTCTGTTGATGGGGGTGATCAGTGTGTCTGTTGATGGGTGATAGGATCAGTGTGTCTGTTGATGGGTGATAGGATCAGTGTGTTTGTTGATGGGTGATCAATGTGTCTGTTGATGGGTGATAGGATCAGTGTGTCTGTTGATGGGTGATCAATGTGTGTTGTTGATGGGTGATCAGTGTGTCTGTTGATGGGTGATATGATCAATGTGTCTGTTGATGGGTGATATGATCAATGTGTCTGTTGATGGGTGATCAGTGTGTCTGTTGATGGGTGATAGGATCAGTGTGTCTGTTGATGGGTGATATGATCAATGTGTCTGTTGATGGGTGATCAGTGTGTCTGTTGATGGGTGATAGGATCAGTGTGTCTGTTGATGGGTGATATGATCAATGTGTCTGTTGATGGGTGATCAGTGTGTCTGTTGATGGGTGATCAATGTGTCTGTTGATGGGTGATATGATCAATGTGTCTGTTGATGGGTGATAGGATCAGTGTGTGTCTGTTGATGGGTGATATGATCAATGTGTCTGTTGATGGGTGATCAGTGTGTCTGTTGATGGGTGATCCGTGTGTCTGTTGATGGGTGATCAGTGTGTCTGTTGATGGGTGATATGATCAGTGTGTCTGTTGATGGGTGATAGGATCAGTGTGTCTGTTGATGGGTGATATGATCAATGTGTCTGTTGATGGGTGATATGATCAATGTGTCTGTTGATGGGTGATATGATCAATGTGTCTGTTGATGGGTGATCAGTGTGTCTGTTGATGGGTGATAGGATCAGTGTGTCTGTTGTTGGGTGATCAGTGTGTCTGTTGATGGGTGATATGATCAATGTGTCTGTTGATGGGTGATCAGTGTGTCTGTTGATGGGTGATAGGATCAGTGTGTCTGTTGTTGATGGGTGATCAGTGTGTCTGTTGATGGTGATAGGATCAGTGTGTCTGTTGTTGGGTGATCAGTGTGTCTGTTGATGGGTGATCAGTGTGTCTGTTGATGGTGATATGGTCAGTGTGTCTGTTGATGGGTGATAGGATCAATGTGTCTGTTGATGGGTGATATGGTCAGTGTGTCTGTTGATGGGTGATATGATCAATGTGTGTTCCTGTTGATGGGTGATATGATCAATGTGTCTGTTGATGGGTGATATGATCAATGTGTCTGTTGATGGGTGATAGGATCAGTGTGTCTGTTGATGGGTGATATGATCAATGTGTCTGTTGATGGGTGATATGATCAATGTGTCTGTTGATGGGTGATATGATCAATGTGTCTGTTGATGGGTGATAGGATCAGTGTGTCTGTTGATGGGTGATATGGTCAGTGTGTCTGTTAATGGGTGATATGATCAATGTGTCTGTTGATGGGTGATAGGATCAATGTGTCTGTTGATGGGTGATAGGATCAGTGTGTCTGTTGATGGGTGATATGATCAATGTGTCTGTTGATGGGTGATATGATCAATGTGTCTGTTGATGGGTGATAGGATCAGTGTGTCTAATGTCTAGTATCTTGCGGTATCATCTCATTCCATAGCTCGGATTCTTCTTTCCCGATCCACTGTGAGGGTCCGTGTCTTGCATGGACGATGTCATGCACCACAGCACGCAGGGTCTAGTCCTGTGTGTCATAGGAGACACCCGTGTCTTTCCTGACGGAAATGGCAACACAGAGCACTCAGGTCAAATATGAAGACATCCCCCCCCCCCCCCCAAAAAAAAAAAAAAAAAAAAAAAAAAAAGGATGTTCCAAGCTTGCCCATAAACCTTGTACCTGACACATCTGCACAGCAACAACAACTGGAGAAATAAACAAATACAAATTAACATGTATTCAAAACTGCTGCCGCCTTTTTCGATCTTGAATATACTTAAAGCAAAAAATTTTAGGGATGTCTCGTTTGCTCTGAATGCTCTGTGTTGTCATTTCTGCAACGCGATTCGGTGTCGTAAGCAGCATTTGGTTTGGGTTATGGGCGTCTGTTTATTTCATCATGAGAGCAAGAGTTACCCTACTTGTTCGTTGTTTACTGTTCACTCTTCCCTGCCTCATGTAAGATGCTCTGACAGGTCCAAGTCTGGGCAGAGCGGCAGTTCTCTGTGGTTCGGATCCCTCACTGCTAGCGATGTCTGCCAGATCAATGAATTGTTGAACCGAGTCTAGCTTTCTGACCGTGGACCGTTCTCTCCGTACGATTGGCAGTGTTGTAGCTAGCCATCAACTGGAGGTTCTTGGTGCTGATTTGCCAGGTCTTGAGGATGACGTCTCCAGTCGTCGACAAGCTTGGAGAATTCTTGATCCCTGTCTGCCGGGCCATGGAGGTCACCTGCAGATCGAACATTCGTGATGGTTCTTTGCCCAGTGCTGACTGTGCCAACACGATCTTCAAGTACATCAGACATGATGCTTTCAATGAATATGCTGGGAAGTGGAGGAGATGGAAGGCGACCTTGACGATCTCCAGCTGAAGCATTGAACCAGTCCTCAATAGCATCCCTGTATCACAGCACGGCAATGGTCACGTTCGGGCACAGTTACTTGATGCTGAAGCTGCTACCCGCTGTTCAGTTTCTTGATTGTGACTCGTAGTTCCTTCTGTCAGACCCTGTCAAATGCCTCTTGAAGTCTATGAAAACTTTGTGGAACTCCCTCTGATGCAGGTGTAGTTTTTTTTTTTTTTTTTTTTTTTTTTTTTTTTTTTTTTTTTTTTTTTGCAAAGGGTTCGTAAGTTAAAAATCTGCTTGATGGCGCTTCAGTGTTTGCAGACTCCAACCTGTTCTTCAGCAAGGATGGTATGTCCTTCCGGTTGCAATCTATTCGGAATGATTTTGAGGTTTTTTTATTTATTTATTTTTTTTTAACTGGTGGGGCTGATCACAGTTATAGAGTGGCAGTTCTGGCACGCTGGAGCTTTCCTTTCTTGGAAGGGTAACGAGTAGTGATTGAGTCGTGTGTGTGTGTGTGTGTGTGTGTGTGTGTGTGTGTGTGTATGTGTGTGTGTGTGTGTGTGTGTGTGTGTGTGTGTGTGTGTGTGTGTGTGCACGCGGGCGCGGGTCTCTCTCTCTCTCTCTCTCTCTCTCTCTCCTCTCTCTCTCTCTCTCTCTGTTTAATCATTAGTCTGATTCACAGTCAGTCAGTCTCTCTGTCATCTGTCTGTCTGTCTGTTTTGTCTCTCTTGTTTATCTCTCCTTCCCTGTTTTTCCTCCTGTCATTTTATATTCCTCATCACCCTCACCCCCGCACCACTTCCCTCCCTCCCTCCCCCTCCCTCCCTCCGTCTGTATTTTTGACTAACTGTGTCTGTCTGTTTTTCTTCTCCCCCTTTTCCTTATTTCTGTCTCTTTATATTCCTCACCTCTCTCACCCCCATCTCTCTCTCTCTCTCTCTCTCTCTCTCTCTCTCCTCTCTTCTCTCTCTCTCTCTCTCTCTCAGAGTATTTTTGACTAACTCTGTCTCTGTGTGTGTTTTTCTCTCCTTCCATTATTTCCTGTCACTTTGTATTACTCTGCACCACTTCACCCCCCAACTCACTCTCTCTCTCTGTCTCTCTGTCTGTCTCTCTCTCTCTGTCTCTCCTCTCTCTCTCTCTCTCTTTCTTTCTTTTTTTCTTCTATGTCTGTCTGTTTATCTGTCTGTCTGTGTCTTTTTTTCTCTGTCTGTCTGTGTCGTGTCTGTCTGTCTCTGTCTAGTCTGTCTCTATCTCTCTCTCGCTCTCTCTGTTTGATCATTAGTCCTACATTCAGTCAGGTCAGTCAGTCAGTCATCTCTCTGTCATCTGTCTGTCTGTCTGTTTGTCTCTCTTGTTTTTCTCTCCTTCCCGTTTTTTTCTCCTGTCATTTTATATTCCTTCTCATCACCCACAACCAACCGCCCCCCCACTCCTCCCTCCTCCACTCCCACCCTCCCTCCCTCTCTCTCTCTCTCTCTCTCTCTCTCTCTCTCTCCTCTCTGTATTTTTGACTAACTGTGTCTGTTTTTCTTCTCCCCTTTTCCTGATTTCTTGTCTCTTTTATATTCCTCAAACGAATCTCTCTCACCCAATTTCTCTCTCTCTCTCTCTCTCTCTCTCTCTCTCTCTCTCTCTCTTCTCTCTCTCAGTGTATTTTTTGACTAACTCTGTCTCTGTGTGTTTTTCCTCTCTCCTTCCATGTACTACCTGTTTGTTTATCTGTCTGTCTGTGCCTTTTTCTCTCTGTGTGTGTATGTGTCTGTGTCTGTCTCTCTGTCTGTCTGTCTCTCTCTCTCTCTGTCTCCCCCCCCCCCCCCCCCACCCCCCACCCTGTGATATTTATTTAGCATCAAAGGATCCCGTCAATCTCGAGCCCGACCGACGCACTTTGATCAATGTCGGTGCAGGATGCAGCGACACAGAGGATTAGTGATGGGAAAAAATGGGTGGGGGTGGAGGTGGGGTGGGGGTGGAGTGGGGTGTTAATGTCTCTCCCTTTCATGCTGGGAGGAATCTTCTTTGTCCACTTTTGCCCTGGCTTTCCGTGTGTTGTTGTTGTTGTTGTCAGTGGTGTTTGATTTCGTCATGTGTTTTTGTCGTCAGTGTGTGTGTTGATGTTATTTTGTCATGTGTTGTTGTTGTCAGAGTATCTTTTGTTGATGTTATTGCTGTGAGTTTTTTTCGATTCTATTTTGTTAATATTGTAATCGCTGTTATTATTGCTGTTGATGTTATTATCGTCATTGTGCTGTTGTTGTCAGTGTCGTTGTTTTGCTGTTATTGCTGTGCATTTTTTTTTTTTTTTTGCTGTTTTGTTCAGGTTGCTATCGTTGTTATTTGGATGTTGAAGTTATCATTGTTGTTGTTGTCATTTGGTGTTGTAAAGGGTGAACAGAAACTCGGCAGTTAAGGATGAAAAAAAAAAGTGTCGGGCTCTATACACAAGACTTAGAGTCGTATACGGCTTTAAAACACAGCTGGGATAGAACACTCAGCATTACAACCCACAGATGGAAACATGATGCCACCACTGTGATGATGATAATAATGATGATGATGATGATAATGATAATGATAATAATAATAATTATTATCATTATTATTATTATTATCATTATTATAATTATAATTATTATTATACGCATTTTCAATAATAATGATGATTATAATAACAACAATAATAATAATGATGATGATGATATAATAATAATTATAATAATAATGATGATACCCATTTTGAATAATAATGCTGATGATTATAATAATAATGATGATGATGATGATGATGATGATAATAATGATAATGATGATAATAACAATAATGATGATAATAACAACAATCATAGCATTAATAATAAAAATTAATGATAATTATAATAATTATAGTAATAATGATAATAATACCCATTTTGAATAACTTGAAACATTATCGTTCATGTGTGGGAATCACAACGAATAGTTTGGATCCACATTTTAAACATCATACGAACGATTTTCGTTTAAACTAGAACATACAGTATCTTACTTGCTAACCGATTCTTTGATTAAAACAGGATTTCAGTAAGTATGACATTAATAAATCAAGCAAAATGGATCGAAAGTGTTGTTCACGGCATCGCACCTTTTTCCATGATTAAGGATTATTCCTAACGCATACAAAATTTAAAATAGCATACATAAGTACGTGCTGATTTAATTACTTACATTAGATGTCTAAGATTTATCAAAAGTTATATGATGAAGTTCACTATTGATTATGAAAGACGATAACCTACGAGACATACCTCGTATTTTGATGAAAATGAACGAAACAAAAAGGTGTTTGGCATTGTTATAATATTCCCCATCAAATTGATTCTGAGACGTGTGTGT
>JADBJO010007290.1:62500-70000 GCA_016801955.1 Conus betulinus
CTCCCCCCCCCCCCCTCCAACCACCCGTCCTCCCCCCCCCCCCCCCCTCCTCCTTCATTCCCTCTCGAGCCTTTTTCACAATTCGCCCCCCTCCTTTCGCACACCTCTTACATTCATGGTGTTAAAAGATCTCTGAACGTTCCTCGTAACATCTTGATATTCGCGCGGAGTCTGTTCAAACTGACTCGTTTGTTGTTGTTGTTGTTGTTGTGTGTGGTGGTGGTGGTGGTGGTGGTGGTTTTCTTGTTGTCTTATCTTCAGGACTCTCTCCATTGGCCTTCCCTCTCCCGCTGCTGTTTCAACTCATTCACGCTCTCTCGTGCACAGCCACATCTAGAAGGGGGTATAAACCGCCGGCTGGAACCGCAGTGACAATCCACAGGGAGCAGTCCTTTCCCCTCACGCGTTAAGCCTCCCCCCCTTCTGTTCTTCAGAATGGCCGAGTGTGAGGAGCTAGGAAGAGAGAGAGAGAGAGAGAGAGAGGAGAGAGAGAGAGAGAGAGAGAGGAGAGAGAGAGAGAGAGGAGAGACACACACACACACTCTCACACACCACACACACACACACACACTCACACACACACACACACACACACACACACACACACACACACACACACACACACACACACACAGAACAGACACACTCAGAGAGAGAGAGAGAGGAGAGAGAGAGAGAGAGAGATACACACACACATACACACTCTCTCTCTCTCTCTCTCTCTCTCTCTCTCTCTCTCTCTCTGTGTGAGTGTGTGTGTGTGTGTGTGTGTGTGTGTGTGGTGTGTGTGTGTGTGTGTCTGAGTGCACCACTGAACACCACGGAAAGTGACGCGGCAGCAGTGCGGTGTCTCTTCAGTCCAGTTCTCCCACGGCGACGTCGTGTTGATGACTCCCTTCGGATAGCTGGTGCCAGAACAACTACAGGGATGCCCAGTATAAGGCTGAATATACGGGAGGCACAATGGGCAGCCTTGCGATAATGCCACAGAGGGATTGCAAAAGTTCGGACGAAAAAAAAAAATCTGGTTCAAGAGACACTGGAAAAATCACATAAGCTTTTATAACAGTTAACTTTTAAAAGTTTTGACTTTTTTTTTGTTGCTTCATTGACACATTCTTTGAACTTTTCAAGGAGAGAGATTGGGGAGGGGGGGGGGGGGCTGGAGGGAGAGAGAGAGAGAGAGGGGGGGGGGGAGAAAACACAATCGCACATAGGCAAAGAAATAGTTAGAGACACAGAGAGAGAAAAACATACAGACATAGACAGAGCAGAGCAGAGCAGAGCAGAGCGGAGAGAGAGAGAGAGAGAGAGAGAGAGAGAGAGAGAGACAGACAGACAGACAGACAGACAGACAGATAGATACAGAGAAGAGAAGAAGAAGAAGAAGAGAGGAGCAAGAAGAAGACCCTGACTTAGCCTTGAGGTGAAAGAGAAAATAAGAAAAGATTGCCACTGATCTCTAATGATCTCTTGCATGATTTTCCGTGGAGAGAGAGAGAAAAATGGAGAGAGTAGGCTGAGATGAGATGGGAAAAGGTGGGGGGGGGGGGGGGGGGGAGGGGGACAGAAGGGAGAGGGGGTTAAGGGTGGGGTGGAAGAAGAGGAGCATGAGAAAAGAAGAGGGACCCAGAGTGTCCTTAGCGAAAAACGTTTGTCACTGATCTGTGATTTTATGTTCTAGATAAAAGGTAGTTTATTTTCTTAATCCCTTAGTGGAGACGCTATTTTGAGCGAGCGGAGGAGGAGGGTGCCTGAGAGAGAGAGAGAGGAGAGAGAGAGAGAGAGAAGAGCGGGCAATTTGTTTTTCCAAATCTCTCTGAAAGGTGCGTCTTTCTGAAAAAGATAAATTCAGTTCCCACTCTTAATAATCCCTTTTCAGCAATGCAAAAGGGGAATCGACGACGAAGAAAGATGAAGTACATGTGCCATGGCATCAGAGGAGGGCTGTTTCGCTGTGAAAAAGGAAGGAGAGCTTTTCTCCCACATCCCTCTTTCGAACCTGTATTGATTTATGTCGATTATTGGGGTCATGGAACCGGCTATGCAGATTACAAAAAAAAAAAAAAAGTAGAAAAAAAAAAAAAAAAATGGGATCGAAGTGAACAGGGGATGAAATTGTGAGGAACAAAAATGAAGATGTCGAGGCTTTCTCTCTCCCTTCCTCCCTCTCTCTCTCCTCTCTTTCTTTCTGTCTCCCTTTCCTCTCTCTCTCTCTCTCTCTCTCTCTCTCTCTCTCTCCTCTCTCTCTCCTCTCCTCTCTCTCTCTCTCTCTGTTCGTCGCGTAAGCCTGTGCTTGCAGGCATGTACATGCGCGTATGTGAGCTTTGTGAGATTAAAGAGGCAATATTATTTGCCTTGTAATTTAAGAGAGAGAGAGAGAGAGAGGAGAGAGAGAGAGAGAGAGAGAGAGAGGAGAAGAAGAAGAAGTAAAAAAAAAAACAGAAACACGACATTAAGTTCAGTTTTTCAATACACGTAGAGTTTTTTCAATGACTTCTATTCATCTTGCTGGGAACGAGAGAGGTCAAATGTTTTGCTGTCAGTCTGGCTGGCTAACTGGCTGCTCTCTCTCTCTCTCTCCTCTCTCTCTCTCTCTCCCTCTCTCCTCTCTCTCCTCTCTCCTCTCTCTCTGTCCTCTCTCCCCCAGGAACCTCTCTCTCTCTTCTCTCTGTCTGGATGTGTGTGTGAGTGTGAGAGAGAGAGAGAGGGAGGGATGAAGAGAGAGAGATAGAAAAGAGAGAGAGAGATAGAGAGAGAGAGAGAGAGAGCGAGAACTTCAAATGTCATGTGAAAATGATTTAGTTTACCAATACATGTTTCTATTCGAATTCTTTAATATTTACATATGTTATTTCAAGCTAGAAAATTCTTCCTCTGGCTGGGAATTGTATGCCTTTTCCAATTATATCTTCAGCATTTCACTGACCCTGTTGCGAGTAGCCATAAGAATCACTATATGAAAAAAAAGAAAGAAAGTAGTAGAATACAAATGAGCCAGACTAAGATGCCAGCCGAGTGAGACATTTACTTTCGTAGAGTTTAGTCCAACGGTAAACTTCAAAAGAGCTTTGAACAGAAAGAGATGACTAAATCCACCCGTGTAAACTGCACAGTAGATCGACAGTGTTCTCGGGCGTTGGGTGTAAAAGATCAAGACACTGACCGATGAACACTTGACACCACTCGTGTCACTGTCGGAAGAAGAAATAGACATAGATTGCAAATTTACCAGTGTATTCCTTCAGATCGACCGTGTCGGCACACCAACCATCAACAAACACATGAGTGAACCTCAGCGCTGTGTATCCACCACCGAACTACTGAAATCGGGAAGAGAAATTCCATCACCAATGAAAACATACATGCTTGCATGGTGAACGAGAGTAGATGAAGAGAAAGGAGGAAAGGAGAAAACAGCCTTTAGGGAAAATAGGCGAATGGGACCCCCCCCCCCCCCCCCCCCCCCCCCCCCCCCCCCCCCCCCCCCCCCCCCCCCCCCCCCCCCCCCCCCCCCCCCCCCCCCCGAAAAAAGGACAAAATCAGGTTGGTGGAAAAAAAAAATCTACTTTTTACAATCTATCCCCGACTGCAGCTGTTGACTGTGTCTTTGAGCAGAAATAAATTTAGAAATCTACTGGTGTGAAGTAAATTGTTATGTTTAGATACCGTTTTCACATAGCATAATAGTCTTGAAAAGAGTAGAGCACGTGCAGTCTGTGACATACAGGTCATAGAAGAGGAACTTCGTTTTATCATGGGATGACCAAAACATGATGGGTTAGGACAGAAACTTCTGCCGAGCGAGTATTCACAGCAGAACCTTACCTGTTTTTGATTTCGACAGTATCTTTATCGTCTGAGGAAAAAATTAAAACAAATACTGCTCAATTTAAAAACGATGCTCGAAAATGTGCAAGGGAGGTAATCTGCGTTAAGTAGCTGGCGTTCAACGAGAGTGACTCCTGCCGTTTTCATGGGACAGATCCCGCTGAAGGGCATGCCCAAAGCAATGTTGCCCGATCAGTCAACCTAACAGGTCGATCAGAGAGAGAGAGAGAGAGAGAGAGAGAGAGAGAGAGAGAGAGAGAGAGAGAGAAGGCCAATATATGGTTGTGTGAAACAGAGCGTCTGTAATTCAGACGGTCCGTATCCCTGATCGTAGTTCTGACGTGTGCTTCAGATGAAATATTTGACTGATTACGTGTATCTGCTTGGCCCGTGAAACTAACAAAAGGTAACTCTGTCTGCAGTATGAGGACAGACATTATCTTCCCCCTGATTTATCGTTCCGGAACAGGTCTGTTTACATCCACAAGGAAAGTGTGCACAGATCATCGGTGTCTTGGATCTCATCCTTTGATGCGTTTGACTTCCTGTGTTCAGTAGGTTGAAGCGCGGTCACCAGTTCATATTATCCTCTCTGCCCCCCCAAACAGGCGATCAAGGTGAATCAGATTAGGACTTGGAACAGAGACGCAAACATTTAAGTCGATAACCCTAATGCTTTGCTGGATTGAACTTTGAATTAGAGTGAGAGCCGACACTCTTTCCTCGCACGCTTTTTAGCTGCGGCATATGGCTGGTTGATAGTGCAGCATTGAATAGGAAAAGATCAGAAGAAGTTATCCACCGTGCAGTTTAGCCGCAATAGATCTAGCTCTCTGACCACATAGTCCAGGAAATCCAACATTTCTCAAAACAGGAGAAAAGATTAATATCATCTTTTTTTAGGGGATAGTGGTATGAGGTGTGTGACAGGGGGGGGGGGGGGGGGGGGGGGGGGGGGGGGGGGGGGGGGGGGGGGGGGGGGGTGGGGGGGGTGGGGGGGGGGGGGATGGGGATACAAGGTAATACTTCTTTCCTAATACCCCTTCCCCCCTTCCTCCACTTTAGTCTACTCCCGCTCTTCCCCGATGCTTTTATTTTTTCTTTCTCATTTTTTTTTATAGTAATTTTAAAAATCCCCCCCTTCCGGCATCTACACCCCGTCCCCCTTTCTTCTTCACTTCCTGCTCAACCGCCTCCGCCCTCCTCCTTCCTCCCTTCTTCCTCCATCCATGTTTTATTCTGCTCTTCCTGCTCTTCTCCTTACTTCCCCCCCCCCCCCCCCCCCCCCACACCACACACACACACACACACACTCCGTTCCCGTCTTCGTTCTGAATCTTTCTTCTTCCGGTCTTCTCATTCTGTCGTTTTTCAAGTTCGAAGCATTCTCCGTGACATTCAGATACTTTTAAACCTCGGATTTTGTGTTCTGTGCTGCCCCTACCCCCTCTCTCCTTCCCCCCCTCCCTCTTCATCTGTGTAGCTATCTGTCTGCATGTCTGTCCAGCGGTCCGGCTGTCTGTGTCGATGTCTCTGGGTATGTGGCTCTGGGTCTTTGGGTGGCTTTCTGTCGGTCAGTCTGTCTGTCTTTCGGTCTCTGTCTGCCTGTCTCTTGTGTCTGTCTCTGTCACTCTCTGTCTTTCTCTCTCTGTCTTTCTTTTCTGCCTGCCTGTCATGGTCTTCCTCTGTCCTCTCTGTCTGTCCGTCTCTGTCCGTGTCTGTCTGTCTGTCTGTCTGTCTCTCTCTCTCTCTCTCTCTCTCTCTCTCTCTCCTCTCTCTCTCTCTCTCTCTCTCTCTCTCTGTATATTTTTGACTGGAAATCCCTCTCTGACGTATCCAACTGCTGCAAAATTGATCTCTCTACTTTATATCCTTTGAATCCGCCTATCCCCAACATTCGACTGAACTAAAGTACCTGCATACTCCGTCACGAGAATTCCGTTTTGCTCCCTCCCCCTGATTTCCTTTTTTTTTTTTTCCCCCCCCCTTTTCCCCGTCCTGAAACTGGATCAGTGCTCCGTTTGTCTGGAATTAACTCTGGCATCAAGGTAGACAGACGCTCTGCCTCTTTGCCGTCTGTCAGACTAAACCTGAACATTTTGCTTTCCTTTCCTGATTGAGGAAACACAATCTATAGCAGGACTAAGCAGTATCTGCTTGGCCTCGGGTATCTGTTTTTTTTGTAATTGGTTTTTGTTTTTGTTTTGTTTGTTTGTTTGTTTGTTTGAGGTGGGGGATGGGTGGGTGGAAAGAGGAGGATGAAAAGGTCGGGCTGAGATGGTGGTATGGATGGATGTGGGTGGCCAGTATTTGGTTGTGGCATGGCGTTTTGCGTATTGCTGTTTGTTGAAGGTTTGTGTGCTGTGTAGTTTGAAGCTTGTATTTCGCTGATTGTCAGCGTCTGGGGCATTTTATTGATAAGGCGTATTGTGTGGTCTCAGTAAAACAACAGCCACCACCACAACAGTAGAAGTAGTAGTGATAATAATAATGATAATTATAATGTTAATGGTAATAACAACAGTGTAATGATATCAATGATGATAACAATAATAATGATGATAATAATAAATGACTATGATAATAACAATAACAATAATAATAATGACAATAATAATCATAACGATGATGATGATATAATAATAATAATAATAATAATAGTAATAATAATAATATATAATAATAAATGAAATAAGAATAAACCGGTGATAATGATAATAATAATTATATAAAAATAATAACAATGAGAAGAAGAAGAAGAAGAACAACAACAACAACAACAACAACAACAACGACAACGACAATGCTAATCATCATCATTATCAACAGCAGCAGCATCACCATCATCAGCATCATCTCTCCATCTGTCAGGCTGCATTTCTGTGCATTACACTGTGTTCATCTCCGTCTTTGTCTTTCTGTTCCTCACACTTCCTCTCCTCTTTTACTTCCTCTCTCTCTCTCTCTCTCTCTCTCTCTCTCTCTCTCTCTCTCTCCTCTCTCTCTCTCTCTCTCTCTCTCTCTCTCTCTCTCTATTCTTCCTCTGTCTCCCCTTTTTTCTTTTCTCTTTGTCTCTCTCCCTTCTCTCTTTTTTTCTCCCCCCCCCCCCCTTTTTTCATGCTTGGTGTGGTTACTCTCCAACACCCCCCCCACCACCACCCTCTCTCTCTCTCTCGTCTCCGTCTCTCTCCTCTCTCTTTGTCTCTGTCTCTCTCTCTGTATCTCTTTGTCTCTGTCTCTCTCTCTCTCTTCCCCCCCCCCCCCCCCCCCTTTTTTTTTTTTTCTCTTTCCCACTCTCTAACCCTTTGCTCTTTTTCTCTTATACAGAAGACCAGTAGGCTTGTTGATCCAGTGGTTGGTTATTCTCCAACACCCCCCCACCCCTCACCACCCCCACCACCCTCTCTCTTTCCCCCCCCCCCGTCTCCGTCTCCCGTCTCTCCTCTCTCTCTCTCTCTCTCTCTCTCTCTCTGTGTCTTTGTCTCTGTCTCTCTCTCTTTCTCCCCCCCCCCCCCCCCCCCCCTTTTCTCTTTCTCACTCTCTACCCTTTGCTCTTTTTCTCTTATACAGAAGACTAGCAGGCTTGTTGATCCAGTGGTTGGTTACTCTCCAACACCCCCACCCCCCCTCCACCCCCCTCCGCTCCTCCTTCCCCCCTGAGCGGAATGT
>JADBJO010007290.1:85000-87500 GCA_016801955.1 Conus betulinus
TTGTGTGCCCGATGTGAGGGTGACGGCCCTGGAGCGGCGGGCTTACCCTCCCATTTCCGGCCCCTAGGCCTGTTTGTCCTCGCCGCTCATCGATCTTTTGGAGAGGGGTCGGGAGAGGGGGGGGGGGGGGGGGGGGGGGTGGGGGGTGGGAAGAGGAATCTTTCTGCCGGGACGGATGTAAGAGTCGGAACGATGAACGGTGAAGGAGGGCAGGGGGGGACGAAGGGTTGAGAAGGTGGGGGGGGGGGGGGGGGGGGGGGGGATGTGGAATGGGGTACAGAAACGAGTTGGGAATGAAAAGGGAAGTGGACAGAGAGAGAGAGAGAGAGAGAGAGAGAGAGAGAGAGAGAGAGGAGAGAGAGAGGAGGGGGAGGAGAGAGGGGGGAGGAAAGAGAGAAAGAGAGGGAGGGAGAGAGGGAGAGAGAGAGAGAGAGAGAGAGAGAGAGAGAGAGAGAGAGAGAGAGAGAGACAGAGAGAGAGAGAGAAGAGAGAGAGGTGGATTGGGGTCGAGGTAGGGGTATGGACATTTTATTCATAAACAGGCCATTGCTCCGAGTGAAGGGTATCGCTGTACAATCATTCCACACTACACATCGGTCTCACCAAGCATGCTAACAGCCAATGCATCAATGCTTTCTATGAATAAATCGATAGGTTTCAAGCTGTTCTTTCACTGTTTAAAGCTAGAAGAAGACTTCAATGAAAAGCTTTGCGTATCTTTGCTACTTTGAATGTGTGCTCTTAAATCTGTTTCGCGTTATTGAACTGCGCAATCTAAAATGCACCTTTTTCTTTCTTTCTTTTTTCTTTTTTTACATGTTGTATGCTTCTGTTGTTGTTGTTGTTGTGTTTTTTTTTAATTTCATCTAACCTTCACCAGTCCTGACATTACAACATGATTTATGTAAATTAGATTTCTGGTTGTCTTTCGTTTTCTTTCTTTCTTTCTTTTTTTTTCTAAAGCTATCTGGTGTTTGTATGTAAACCCCTTTCTTTTTTAAGCGTAAAGAGATGTACCTTTTCACAGTGACGTGCATCTATGACCAGGTCTCTACATACAGTCCAACATCATATCACACAGCTCGGGGTATTCGTGACTCATGCTGCATCAAACTGTCTTTTGCAGTATACATGATAACGCATATTGGTTCTACAGCAAGATTCTGATACGACACAGTAAAAAACAAAAACAAAAAACAAAAAACAAACAAACAAAAAACCATCAACCGGTTTGAGAATTCCATCGTAATTCCAATTATTCTCCAGCTGCTAAGCATCAAGTTTTCTTAGAACGATATCACGTTTACTTATATTCAAAGCTACATCAGGTGCTTATGCTGTTGTTCAAATACTGTTCCAGACAGCGGGCTAGTTTATCAATACATGAAGTAGTACTAGCAATTCAAAATTCTCTCGCTATTTCACAACAGAACGGAAACAACCCAAAACAATGCTTTCGAACTTTACTTCAGCCATTAATCAAAACATCATGACACAGATTAATGACAAAATTGATTTGAACAGCATGTTTTGTCACTTTCAAGTCCACTACCCATCTTTTCAAAAGTCAGTCAGAACGCCAGAGATACACAAAAAAACACAGTCAGTAACGTGTGTGTCCGCCATTTGCGTGGATGCACGCGATGCACCTTGCCTCATGGATTGAGTCAGAGTCCTCAGAGTCATCTGGGGGTATTGCCTGCCACTCCTGCTCAAGGAACTGGAACAGCTGGTTGAGGTCAACTGGCGGGGGGGGGGTGATTGCTTCGAAGTCGCCGGCCCAGCACGTCCCATAGGTGCTCGATGGATTATTAGGTCCGGTGAGCAGGCTGGCCAGTCCATGTGGATCACGTGTTGCTGCTGAAGAAAGTTGTTGACGACTCGAGCCCTGTGAGGTCTGGCGTTGTCGTCTTGAAGTACCGCGCCTGGTCCAATAGCTTGCAGCGCTGGCAGCACAAGGGGCTGCAGGATGCCATCCCTGTAGCCCACACCGTTGAGGTTGCCTTGCACCATGTGCAGGGGGGTTCTGTAGTTCCGTGCCATCCCTCCCCACACCATTATGGATCCACCACCATAGCGATCACGCTCGCTCACGAGACCATCGTGATAGCGTTCTCCTTGCCGCCGCCAGACACGGTTCCTGCCGTCATGAATGATAAGGCAAAGCGGGACTCGTCAGTAAACAATACTCTTGCCCACTGATCTGTCCATGCTAAGTGACGCTGGGCCCAAGCCAAACGAGCAGCACGGTGAGCTGGTGTCAGGACAGGACGGACGGCTGGTCGTCTTGAGCGCAGGTGTGCCTCTCTCAACCGGTTCCGAATGGTCTGGTCACTGACGGTGACATTGCCGGCTGCTTGCAGCTGCCCCCTGAGTGTGTCGGAAGTGGCCGTTCTCTGCCTCAGAGCCGACAGGACAACAAACCTGTCCTGCTGCCTGGAGGTGGACCTTGGGCGTCCTGGACGTCTTCGCTCAGCAACACTTCCTGTCTGGTTGAAGC
>JADBJO010007290.1:110000-115587 GCA_016801955.1 Conus betulinus
GCGTGTGTGTGTGTGTGTGTGTGTTGTGCGTTTATTAGTGAGCGTATATCTGTATGTAAGTGTGTATGCATATTCTCTCTCTGTGTCTCTGTCTCTCTGGCTCTCTCTCTCTCTCTCTCTCTCTCTCTCTCTCTCTCTCTCTGTCTCAGAGAGAGAGGAAGAGAAGAGAACAGTGATACAGAGACACAGAGAAACAGGTACTAGACAAAGACAAGATTGTAGAAGCAGAGAGTGCTCTTTTCCATTTCACTTTGTGCATTCACCCTTTTCGCATTGTAGTGATCATGTTCCTGTAATACCACTGGGATCGACAGCGGCTCTTATGTTCTTTGGCTGGCAAGAACAGGAACTCAGGTGTTTTTTTTTTTTGTTTTTTGTTTTGTTTTTGTTTGTTTTTTTTTTTATAAATAAAGCAAGGAAACAAGTGGCAAAATGAACAAACAAACAACAGCAAGAAAAATGTGCAAACTATTAACAAACAAAATACAAAAAAGAGAGAGAAATGAAAAGGAAAACCATTATGGGAAAACATCCCCCTGGCTTTGACATGCGAGTCTCGGGCTTTTGAACTGCTGTTTAAGTCATCTCTCTCTTTTCTTCCCACCGCCCCCTACTCCCTTCCTTCCTCCAACTCACACACTCGTCACCCCGCCGTGTCATCATCACCTCTTCTCGTTCTCCAGCGTGGCTCTTTGATCATACG
Organism: Conus betulinus; assembly: GCA_016801955.1. Classification (NCBI taxonomy): domain Eukaryota; kingdom Metazoa; phylum Mollusca; class Gastropoda; order Neogastropoda; family Conidae; genus Conus; species Conus betulinus. The sequence continues at coordinate 110,704 of JADBJO010007290.1, forward strand.
GTTTGCAGGTGATTGATGCGTGAACGTACACAGACACAGACACAGACAGGCAGGCAGGCAGGCAGACAGACAGACCAGACAGACACACACACACACACACACACACACACACACACACACACACACACACACACACACACAACGCTCTCTCTCTCTCTCTCTGTTCCTCTCTCTCTCTCTCTCTCTCTCTCTCTCTCTCTCTCCTCCTCTCTCTCTCTCTCTCACACATATGCGCGCGCGCGCTCTCGCACACACGTCACACACACATAAACCCGCACAGACACACGTGCGCATACAAACTACTCTCTCTCTCTCTCATAAACAAACAAACCCTCACACCACACACACACACCACCACACACACACACACACACACACACACACACACACACGCACACACACGCACACACATACACTCACTCACTCTCACAACACACGCGCTCGCGCGCGCTCAAGCATGCAAACACACACGCACACAACACCGCGCACACCACACACCACACACACACACACACACACCACACACACACACAAAACATCATATTCTTTAGAGAGAGAGAGAGAGAGATGAGAGAGAGAGAGAGAGAGGGAGTTTAAGGATACATAACGAAGACAAGAAGCACGCTTCAGACAGACGACAGACATTGAATTTTCTAGATTATGCCTTTTCCCCCTCTTTTCCACGTGGTTGTGGTGAGTTGTTGCCGTACCTCTGGAACTGACAGCTCCTGGTCAGTACATAAAAAAATGGCCGACCACGGTGGAGCTCCAGCCTGGGAACACAAAAAGTCTCGCTCCTGCACCACGTCTGTGTTGTCTTGTCGTTGAGCTCCTGGTGTTTCATGCTCCTCCCACCGCCGTCCCCCCCCCCCCCCCCCCTCCCGCTTAATCCCCCCTACCCCGCCTTCCCCCCCCCGCTCCCGCTGGCTCCCCCTCCAATCTTCCTCTTTCCCCCCTTTTGCTACTACTACTAAGCTACTACTACTACTACTACTACTCTCGTCTCTCTCTCTCTCTCTCTCTCTCTCTCTCTCTCTCTCTCTCCTCTCTCCTTCCTGATTTTTTTGAATTGTATGGTTTTTGCAGGTGTCATTTGTGTGTGTGTGTGGGGGGGGGGGGGATGGTCCGGGTAGTGGTGTTGGTGGTGGTGGGGTGTTGTGGTGTTTGTGTGGTGTGTGTGTGTTATGTGTGTGTGCGTGCGTGCCGATCCTCCTCCGCGTGCCGTGCCTGTGTGTGTGTGTGTGTGTGTGTGTGTGTGTGTTGTGTGTGTGTGTGTGTGTGGTTGTGTGTGTGGTGTGTGTGTTGGTGGTGTGTGTGTTTAGTTAGTGTTTGTGTGCGTGCGTGCTCTCCGCGTATTTGCGTGCCTGTGTGTGACGTTTTTCTGTGTATGGCTGGTGTGTCTGTGTGTCTCTCCTGTGGTGGGTGTGTGTTGTGGTTGGGTGTGTGAGAGAGAGCGAGTAGAGGATGTAGAGAGACGACTGCAGAGATGCTAGGAGAAGAGAGAGATACCAAGATACAAGAGATATAAGGTACATGAACAAAAGACACTTGAGGATTAAGGCCAGAATGATCCTTTCCTTTGTGTCATTAACCCCCGTTTGTGTTAATATTCGTTTATTTCTCCACAACTGTTTTGTTTTTTCTTTGGCTAGCAAGAGCGGGCACTTTTGTTATTAAAAAAAAAAAAACAAACAACAGTCAAACAAGCAACAACAGAAGCACAACAAACAAACAAAAACGGAAAGGGACATTGGAACAGTCTTACTCCAGACTCTGACAATGCGAGTGGTTTTATCTTTGAACTGGAGAGAGGTCCACCTTACCCTTTTCTCTTCATTTTTCATTCCCTGTTCCTCTGCACGCCTCAGCTCACACACCTCATCACCTGCAGTGTCGTTCTAAATCTCTCCTTGTCCGCCGTCGTCCCCCACTCCTCTTCGATCATCTGGTTTAAAGGATGGCTTAGAGGAGAGAGGAGAGAAGAGGAGAGATAGAGAGAGAGAGAGAGACTGAGGAGAGAGAGAGAGAGATGGGCAATGATATAAAGACAGAATAGAGAGGTACTTGCAGAAACAAGAACAGAAAGAGAAGAGATTCGATATTTTACGTTTTTATTTTCAAGTTTTTTTGCCTTTCTTGTATACTTGTGGTTAACCATTCCTCGAGAAGTACAGCTGGAATCGACAGCGCTGCTATTTTTTTCTTTTGCTGCCAAGAAGAGGCTCACATGAAAAAGAGAAGCGATTCCCACCCGCCTAAAAAAAACACAAAGAAAGAAAGAAAGAAAGAAAGAAAGAAAGAACGAAACCGTCATTCAACCTGACAATGTGTGTTGTCTTGTTTTTTAACCTGGTGAAGGTTACTGCCACCCTTTTCTTCTTTCCGGCCCCCCCTGCACCCCATCCCCAAAGTCACCACTCGTCGTCAACCGTTTCTCTTCTGTCGCTGTCTGGTCTCCTGGTCCTCTGTCTGTCTGTCTCTGTCCTCTCCTCTCTGCGCGTCTGGTCTGTCTGTCTTGTCCTCTCCCTGCTCTCTCTCTTTCTGTCATCTCCTCCTCTTCTTGGTGTGGTGGTGGTGGGGTGTGGTGGTTGGTAGTGTGTATATATGTGGGATGCGCGCGCGTAGGTAAATCTCTCTCTCCTCCTCCTCCATCTCTCTCCCTCTCTCTTTCTCTCTCTCTCCACCCCCCCTCACCCCTCCCTCTCTTCTCCTCTTCTCCGCCGTTTCTCCTCTCGGCTCCTCCTCCCTCCTCTCTCCTCCCCTCCCTCTCACTCTCTGTGTGGTGGTGGTGGTGTGTGGTGGTGATGTGTGTGTAATCTCTCCTCTCCTCTCTGCTGTACATGCTGGCTCACTTGCGTGCGTGCGTGCTGTGCGTACGAGGGCAGGGTCGTGCATGTGTGGTGTGTGTGTGGGTGGGGGGGAGGAATTTCCTTATTCAAATTAATCATTATGATGGCTGTGGTCACATTGAGTGTGAATTTTGAGACTATGACCCGTGTAAGTGTTTGGGGCACGATCACCTCTTCTAGCGTTGTTTTGCAACAATCTCCACATATTATTCCCATTGTGTCCGCTCCCCGCCCCAGGTTTCCTCCCTGATGCAAAACAAAACAAAAAAACAAAAAAACAACACACAAACAAACAAATAGCCCAAATCGTCGAAGTTTGTTATAAAAGGAAAGTCCACCAGGAAGTTGTTTAACCGTGACAATTCCATGCAGTCGGCAAATCAGGCTACTTGGGTGATTCAACCCTATGATAATAAACCCATTGCTTTCGCCATCAGGATGCAATCGATCCAGTAGAACTTTAGGGGATAGGTTTGGGTGATGACTCCGTCTGTGTCCTTAAAAAGAACAGCGCGAACGGTCTTAAGCATTGGACTTTTCGTGGCAAGATCGTATTGCCTGCCGTTGTGTAGTAGGATGATCCAGCGGTTGCAGTGTGGTAAGCCCGGGGGTTACTACTGCTAGGAGATGGTGGTGTGTCCAGGGGAAAGCAGGTCTGTTTAGCGTGCGCCCGTGATGGAGCTTTGAGAGCAGTAGAGGTTTCATCTAATTTTTTCTTCTCGTGTGAGCTTGGGGTTTTACTGATCCCGTGGCGATGCTTGTTCTCACTATATGTGCGGGTGAGACGCCTCTTCGACAGTGTTCGGTGTGTTTTTCTAGTTTGTTGTTGTTTTTGGTTTTTTGTGTGTGTGAGTATTTGGTGTGTTTTGTTTGTGTCACATAAAAATTCTTTGTGTTTACTGCACGCGTGCGGTTTTGCAGCGTGCGCTCTCGGAACTTGTTGGTCTGGTTTGTGTGATTTGTTTTTGTGGTGTGTGGTGTGGTGTGATTGTGTTTGGGTTGTGTGTGTTGTGTGTGCGGTGGTGGTTGGTGTGTGTTGTGGTGTGTGGGTGTGTGTGTGTGTGTGTGTGTGTTTGCTTTTTGCCGCGCGCACAGTGCTTGCTTTCGTGTGTGTGTGTGTGTATGTGTGGTGTGTGTGTGTTTTTGTGTGGTGTTGTGTGTTTACAATGCGCCGCACGCGCGTGTGTGTCTATGTTTGGGCGTCTGTGTTTCGGATGTGCATGTGCATGTTGTGTGTTTCTGTGTGTGTTTTTTTGAACAACCTGTACCGAAAACAACAAACAAACAACACAAACAGGGTGACAGGACAACAAACAACATGAACGGTTCAATCCGTGCGACAGCCGGAGCTTTTCAAACGGATTACAACCGGCCCCAGTAGAACTCCAGACTGCATCTGTAAACGCTGGCGGGAAAGAACAGCGAAACGATCTGCAGTAATGACTTCGTGTTGCCAAGATGAGATGGTGAGGCAGAATGAGATTCCAGCGGGCGTTTGGATACAGCCAAAGCATACCGCTGTGATTTTTTGTTTCTGTTTCTTTGAAGGAGTTGTTCCTGGGCGCTTGAGGTGTCGTTGATGAGGATGGCAAGGTGTTTATCTTCATTGATTAGTTTTCCATTCCGGATGATTTTGCAAGTGCCGGCTGTAATCCAGGAGTGACGGGAGCGTGGTTTTTTGGTGTTTAGAGGTGTGAGATGCCCCGATCGTTGCATCCGGCACTGTTCACGGTGACCCCCGCTCTTTCTCATGGTTTCCTCCTCCTTCTATCTCGTCTCTCTCTCTCTCCTCTCTCTCTCTCTCTCCTCTCGGTCTCTCGATCCTCTCTTCTCTCTCTCTGTCGGTCTGGTCTTGTCTCTACTCTGTGAATGCGTGTGTGTGTGTCATGTGGTGTTTGTGTGTATGTTGTGTGTGTTTGTGTGGGTGTGTTTGTGTGTCTGTTTTCTGTCTGTCGTGTCGTCTGTCCGTGTTCTGTGCGGTGTGCATGTGTACACACACCCACTCACACACGACACATGCACACACACACACACA
>JADBJO010007291.1:0-27500 GCA_016801955.1 Conus betulinus
TGTCGCGCACGCTCCACAGATCTTCGTCCTCTGTAGTTCCACTGATCCACAGATTTTATTGCAACGAAACAAACATATATTTTATAAACATTGTATATGAGAAAAATATGTACATGTCTTGCACTGTCATAGATCCTGTTTGAGTATATTACTGAGTGACTTTGCAAATGAGTTTAACGGAACAAAACTTTGTTGGCTTTTGTTTTGGGGTTGTGTTTTTTCCATAGTTAGTAGCAGCAGGGGTTGCCTGGAGAAACAGCTGTCTCAAGCTTCAAAAAATGTTTATCAGAATAGTAATGTACACGTCAGTAAGGCGCAGGTGGCTGCTGTGTGTTCAGTTCAGCATGGATTAAAGAGCTACAGATCCAGGGTTTTATCAACAACTGCTATGGATTAAAGAGCTACAGATCCGGTCAATGTTTTATCACTGCTTATCGGGTTTTGTTATCAGTTGCTGAGTGTGAGGTGACTGCAGGCAGAATTCTGAACAAACTTGAAAAGTTATAGATAATGCACCGCACAAAAAAAAAAACATGTAGATTTGTGATTCGTTTGTCTACAGGTTTTTTTTTTTGTGGTGCATTATCAATAACTTTTAAAAATGGCTATGTAAGTATTGCCATGTCAGTGACAGTCCTCTTTAAAGAGGAAGCATTTTGGTTTTGTCTCCACATACAGATCTTGCTTGATTTTGTTTTTGTTTTTGTGCAGATAAATGTACATCTGCGTGAAGGTACATTTAAACCCTGTTTGTGGAGGGATGTACGTATATGAAAAATGTGCTTTACAAATATATGCCAAACTTTTGTTTGTGTACTGCACACAGTGTGCCGGTTTCTACTGAGAATGAGCACTGTGCTGTTAATTTGACATTTTGATATTTCATTCATTTGCTTGATTTGCCTCTTTCATTTTCCTGTGCAGAGGCAGAGGTGTACTGTATTCTGATCTGTGAAGACCAGCGCTACAGAACCACCACGAGCAGCAAGTCCTCCCAGCCAGAGTTCAAAGAACGAGTCACCTTCTACCGCAAGAAGCCACAGGAGGATGTCAAAATTGAGGTGAATCAATGTCCTATCTTTATGCTTGCTGTATATGGTGTGCGTGATACAGGCCGGGGAAGTTGTTAAGCTAAATGCCCTGTTAAAACAGAGGTGGAAATGGTGGGATTGTAATGCCCATGTGTGGTGGGCCTTGGCTGGGCTTAGGTGACTGTGTGAGATGGGATGAGGTGTTTTAGTAGGTTAGCCTTCTTATTCCATGGGTAAAAATGAGCTCAAATAGTCATTTGAACATCCCTACTGAATATAGGCTGTATATTGAAAAATATTTAGTGCTTACTATTTTCATTATCACAACAAAAATTTTGAGAGAATTTGTGTTAAATAGAAAATCAAGTATTTTCGATTTTCTCCATGGAAACGTAGGATTTGCGGAGTGTGGGCTGTATTATGGATGAACCCACCTGACTTTGAAAGAAGAACTTATTTGACACAAACCACCATGTGGGGAAGTTTGTACCCACACCACTTTGGGGAACAGACAGGTGGCAGGATCTGCACAAACGCCAAAAAAACCACCTAGCTTTTGGAAGTAGCTGGAAGGAACATCTAAGGCTTCCTGGATACATATCTAGACTCTCTCCCTCTCTCTTCTCTCTCTCTCTCCTCTCTCTCTGTCTCCACACCTCCCTCATGTGCAGATACTGGGGCTCATTTAGTGAAAGTTTTATAGTACCTAATGGCTAATAACTTTTTTTCTATTACTCTGAGATTTCATTTCTTTAGTCCACCAGTTTCAGCTTGTGTGTGCCCATTCATTTATCCCTGTTGTAGCAGATCTTTATTGCAATTTTGTACTTGTGGAATCTATAGCAAGCTGACTTTTTTTTTTTCATGTAATCTGGTTGACTAGGAAGTGAAAATATACACTGTGTCCAGAGTGAAAACCGCCTGTCCATTGTGCAGTGTCCATTGTGCAGTGTCCATTGTGCAGTGTCCATTGTGCAGTGTCCATTGTGCAGTGTCCATTGTGCAGTGTCCATTGTGCAGTGTCTATTGTGCAGTGTCCATTGTGCAGTGTCCATTGTGCAGTTGTCAGGCTTGCCAATATGGCCTGTTTGTTAATTTTTTTTTTTTTTTTTTCCTTTTTCTTGCATTTAGATGTGTTTCATTAACTCAACAGTTTTTGAGATTTTTGCATTTTGCATGAAGGATGTTTTTTTTTTCAAAACATTCTGTGCATTAATTCTAAAATAATAATATTTTGTGATGAATGTGTCTATTTCGGGTTTTGTAGGCGGTATATTGCTTCAGATAACAGAAATGTTGTTTTTAAATACCATAATTCCGGGAAGAAAACCTTTGATCACCGGTAATCGAAATTCAGGGGAAAGAACTGAAGAGAGTTAATTGTGTATTTGTCAGATTCTCTGCTGCTACTGGTTTGTGTAACCCACATTCTCTGCAGCCAGCGGGGGGTACACTCAACAAGAAATTCAGACCTGGAGGGGTATGGGGGTTCTCTGGGTTTTTGACTTGCCCAAGACATGTTGCCTAAAAGAAATGCAGAGAGATCGTAGTGGATCATTCACAGCCTGGGTGAACAGTGTCAGCGCCATCTGCCCATTGCCACAGGAGGATGGACACAAAAAGTGTTTCACTGGAGGGGGGGGGGGGGGGGGGGGGGGGGGGGGGGGGGGGGGGGTCATGGATTATTTGTGAAAGTAATGTCATTCTGCTTCTAAGTGTCGTTTATCCTCCCCAAATTTTGATCTAGCGACAATGTACAAAAAAAAAAAATCTTTGCTTCTTTCTTGGATTTTTTACAGTGCTTAGCATAGGTGCTGTCTTCCACATATCCTGCTGCTCCACAAACATTTAAAAACACAGGCACCTTCACAAGCCTGGAGTATGAAGATGACTAGTTGACCAGTATAGATTGATGTCTTCAGTCCGTAATTTAGGCTGTGTTATATGAATGCAGGATCCCATTTCCCTTGTGTTCAGTGCCCAAATCATTCGACAGTAGTGTGCAAACAAACCATTTACTTTCTTACCTCCTTCGTCGTGTTGACTGTGCATTGTCTTTGTCATTGGAAACTCTGAGAGTACAGTGCTCTTTAATGACCCTGCCTGCAGTTGCATAATGACAGCCACGTTATGCTTTCTCACCACTTCTTGTAACATTTTTTTAAAATTATGATTTGTTTGTTTTTATCATATTTTGTTTACTTTGTTTTCCAGGTATGGGATTCCAATGTGCTGGCAGACTATTACCTGGGCTCCCTGACATTACCCATGACGCGGGGCAGACGAGTACACAGGGGGCAACATCATCAGACGTTACTCCCTGACCAGAGCAACTCGGAGGGCAGGGAGGAGCACTCAGGCTACATCTGGCTCACCGTCAAACACACACTCCAACATGGCAGAAGTGTAACGTCACCGTGGACGCTCAACACTTAAAACCAACGTAGCTGTATTTCAGTGTGGTGTCTGACCAGATCATGGTCGGATGCTGGACATGATGCAAACCAAAGTTCTCACCAGCAACGATACTCTGATACATCCGTCACTATGGCAATGATATTCTGATACATCTGTCACTATGGCGATGATATTCTGATACATCCGTCACTATGGCGATGATACTTTGATACATCCGTCACTGTGGCAGAAATCTGGATTCAGTCTGTGCTATGTCTTGGGTACAGATTGTCGTCTTGTTGCCTTATCTTTCACGATATTTTTTCCACGTTTCACTTTTTGATATGTAATTGTATTACTTTTTGATTTGTAATCATATTTTTGATATGTAATAATATTACTTTTTGATGTGTAATCCTGTTACCCCCCCCCCCCCCCCCCCCCCCTCTTTTGTCTCTCTCTTTTTTTTCTGGTAAATTTAAGTGCTTACGCCTCATTCAGAGATTAAGCGCAGATAAATGTACGAGATGGTGAGGACAGTGGTGATGTATATCAAGTTCATCAACTGCAACTCCCATGTACACCAGAAATGTTAAAACATCCATCTTATCATGCGACTGCCACCCAAATTGTTTGTCAGACTGCATGGAGTAGTAGATAAACTATGATAAAGATCAGCGTTAAACATGCCAGCAGTATGCAACCCACTGACAGCACCTGCCTACAGATCGCCCAGGATCCCAGGCTCTGATTAGACCTCTGTGCCCTCTGCACCAAACTGTCGACCCAGGTGCTAGTATTTGGGGAAATACCCCCACCCCCAGGTGGCTTTGCTCGTTGGAACAGAATCCATGTTGTATGATGCAAGCTGGGATTAGAGCCTCTGGTGTCACGTGTAGATCTCCAACATTTCACAGTTTTGTTTCGAAAATGGGTTCTCACATAACGCGGGAAAGAATTTACGGTGACAGAGAAAATTTTTTTCTATCTCCATCAGGAAAATGAGTTTTTAGAGCTGTTACACACACATTGTCTCATGGAGAAACAAAAAAGTTGTGATGCAGACAATTCATCTGTCATTCATTGAACGCTTGCTTTTTTCTAATGACAGCAGATGTAGCATTGTCATTACCTGCCAAAACTAAAGTGAAACTAGAATACTGGCACAGTTTGCAGCTTGGCTGCAAATGACCAGCCTATTTGACTACAGGTCAGGCACTGTCATGCTATGTCCCTTGCTTTCACCCAGATGGTGATTAATGCTGTTATTAGTCCTTCCATTGTAAGGGGCTATTGTTGTTAAGTTCATGGAGGTGATGTGGGTGATAGCATTTTGTGGAAAATCTAAACTGTTTTTGTGGACAGTGTATACCGTTTTGGTGGAAAATCAAAACGGTTTTGTGGAAAGTCTGAGTTTAACAACCCATCTTTGAGTTTAACACCCCATCTTTGAGTTTACACTCCATCAGCCATATGGTGGCAAAAGACCTCAACCAGATCAGTGATAGACCAATTTTTGTTTGTATGAATGAACTTTGAATGTAGTTTTGGATTCTAGTCAACTGGAGAGATGATACATTTTTGAATGGTTTGCCTCGGCGCTGGTTTTGGAGTGGGGTAGGTAAGAGTTCAGGATGGGGAGGGGGTTCTTGAAACCTTGAATATTTTGTCTGATGATGACTTTTTCATGTGATAAAAAAGAGAATGATGTCCTTCCTTACGAAGGCCCTCCATATCCTCACCCCCGCCCTCCTCCCACCCACCCACCCACCCCACCCTTTGCTTTCCATCAGGCGGATGATCTGAGCTGTCTTTTCTCCCTCTGTCCATGACGCTTACTTCTCTTACACAAAGGTGTGGGGGGGGGGGTCGAATAGCCTAGTGGTAGAGCGCCGGACTCGAATCCCGGTGACCCTGGTGTTGCAGTTTCGAATCTCCACCGGGCCGTTTCGGTACAGGGGGATTTTTCCCCTCGAGTTAACATTGGTTCTGACTCCATTCCCATACAGTCCTTCGAAGGAGACTATAAACCGAGGGTTCTGTGAGTGAACGCACGCATAACATCTTGCACACCACGTAAAATCCCATCACACAACCTTCAGAAACAGAGACCAGTTTGGGCCATTGGTATGGATGACGCGTTTCACATAGCATGCACCTTCTCCAAAGTTGGAGTATGGTTGCCTTTCTGCTCGGATTAAAAAAAAAAAAAAAACGTCATACTACGGGCAGAAACTCCACTCCTCCTTTGTTGGGTAGAAAATGGGCTTAATCTTTGCCTGTTCTATACAGGAGTGGGAACAGTGGTACTGCAGCGGAGTTCAGCCGCGTAGCTCAAAAAAAAACCACAAAAACCCAAGCTTTGTTCTTCTCCTGGCTGGTTTTGAAGTAGAGTGATTTTGAGCAGCCCAGAAACTGGTAGGAACACGAGCGTTTGGAGTTGGCGATACTGGCTGCTTCGTTGAAAAACACATGACCAAAACAACGCGACTTTGACACAACAAACGCAACACCGTTTCGGCCTGTTTGGTCTTTTTCAGGTCACAACAAATATCCCTTCTTCAGTGTCAGTGCAACAAACACTGACCATATCACTTAGGACTCTTCCGACTGCTGGGCTGAATGAACTGAATGCGAAGGGGAGACAATACCACATGCTAAGATAATAATAGTGATAATAATATAAAGAAATGATAATAATGTGATAGTAATAATGATGATAGCAAATAATTAGTAAGTGTAGTAATATCCAATAATCAAAACCGAAGAGATGACGAGGGGGAGTGAGAGGGTAGTTACAATAATATGGTTGCAGTAGCAATGGTGATTAATAATGAAAATGATAATAATAAATGTATGTGCCGCTATTATTTAACATTACCAAACATCGTTTTTTTTTTTTTTCATTATGATTTATTACCCTTATTAATATTATTTTATCATCATCAGTCTTCATCATCATCGTTGTCATTATTTTAATGAGTCTAATTACTATCATGAATGTTACTACCATTCGGTAGGGTGGCATTGGGGGTATCATTTGTAGTGTTAGTAGTACTAGCAAAGTTATTTGGATCACCATTATTAGGAGTCACTTATCATTGACTGTGATATTACCATTATCGGTTGTATATTATTATTACGATATAGTAATAAACTTGTAGTAGAAGTGTTGTAGGGTATCAACCATCACCACTTGTCATCATTCACACCATATGAACTATCATTTACATTTGCATTGGGGCCCCGCCTCAATTTTCTATGCATTTGGATATTTCTTCAATTGAATATTATCTTATTGTTCATATTTCCTATATGTGACATTTTCACCTGCATTAGCGCTGCGCACGCCGGTATCTTATCCTATTTACCTGACATATTAAATTCACGCATGTTACGTTGGCACGCCAACCAATCATTCAATCATTACTTTTGGTTATTATTCTTAAGTACCCAATTGGCACATTTTTTAGGATTAAATCTTAACATATTTTCCCATATCTGCATCCTCTTTCTCTTTCTCCTTCCTTCTCTTCTTCTCTCCTCCTCCTATCCTTTCCTTTATTGCTAGTATCCATGTTTTATGTATCAATTACTGTTATTGTTATTGTACAATCTTGTAAGATGCTTCGTCTCTCCTCATTTTTTGTTAGTGTCATTATTAGTTATCACATCATCACCCGTTATCATATGAGTACACCAACCTTAGTATCATTATTCCTTCATGTTCTAATCATTTATCTTAATTTAAACTGGTTGTCTCCCTTTCAGCTCAGGTTTCCATCTGTAGCTTTTTTCGCATTCAACGCCTCTTGCGCTGAACCTGCGAAGTGGTTGCTCGTTCTCATTTTGTTGTGCTGAGTGTTGTTTTATCAAGTTATTTAAAAATTGCACATAGTTTCAAAAATTATGACTGTTCTCCATTTTTTGTTTGTTGTCTTGACTGTTGTTCCTTGCCTGAAAAGACAAAATAGGTCGAAAGGTGTTGAGTTTTTGGGTTTTTTTGTTGTTTGTAAATTTTGTGATGTAGTGGCTGATAAGTTTGATGAAGACTACAACTTGGTGTGTTGTCCGGTATTTTGGAAAAGACCTTGAACCTTATTGTTGTTCTGCTTACACTTTGTTGGACTATCATATGTGGTGATTCAGTCCACTGCTCGACAAGTTTTTTGGAAAAGACCTCCAGGCATTAGTGAATGTGATGCTGTGACATTTGGATATCATATACCTTTGCTGATGTGTTTCTGAGCGTGTGAGAAACCATGAAACATTTCCAATTTATTTTTTATATTTGTGTAGAAAGACCTTGTGTGACTGGTTCATGTGTTCTTTCGTGTCATAGTACTTTTGTTACGTCATACTGCCGATATTGTGCAGAAAATTAAATTTTGGTGATGCAGAGCTTATTCTGCAAAAGACTGCTTGAATGATACAAACAGCCGTGTGGTGTCGTGGTGCAACAGTAGCTTGGACTGTCAAGAGGAAAAGGTACGGCAGAAATTTTCAGAACACCAGGGATACTGAATAGAAGCCCGTCGTCCCCGGCGGAGAAAGTAAGTAAAAGGGGGTACTCCAGAGCTCTCACTTCCCTGGCAGGCATAACCCGAACAAGAGTGATCTTGAATCATACATTTTCCCTCCTTCATGTAAGTCTTCGTCCCCTCTCCTGTCTAGATTCCCATCAGAAATCAAACATCGCCCAAAATGAGTCTGCCCTTCTGCTCCAGGTCTTTACTTAACTTCTTTCCTTTCTTCTTTGGTCTGAGCTTGGCGGAAATACTTTTGAGTGGAGTTCAAAGTTGCTGAGCGTAGTACAATTCGCAAGCAACACAGTAAGGTTGTCTTTCATTACATACCAGTTTGTCCACCTTGATGCCTGGCAGATATCTACGCCTTTTGAGCGTCCTGTATCACTGCTGGAAAGGGTTCTCCATCCTGTAGCACTGTTGAAAAGGGTTTCTCATCCTGTATCACGTTGAAAAGGTGCTTCACCTTGCCATCTCGTTTATCTGATTTCATCATGTGATTGTAAATTGGTTGTAGTGTGGACGAGAGAGAGTTCCCATTTTATTTTGAACTGAAATGCATGAACCTGTCAAATTTTGCCTTTCCAAACACCAAAACAAAATATGTGCACAACAAAACACGCACATAAACATGCCTGTGTGGCAGGATGTTCTGTTGGGAATGGGAGTGGGGATTTTTTTTTTTTTGTAAGAAGGAAGCCTTTGCTGCCCAGGAAAACAACATTCAAATGTTCTGCTGGGTAGAACTGACACCATGGGCATGTGTTTTAGTTGCAGCCTTTTAACCACCTAAATCTGGGTTGCCAAAGCCATGTTTACGATAGTGCTGGGAAGGTGTGTACTGGGGAGTGGTGTTTTTTTTTGTTGTTGTTTTGTCTACAGTCTCTGTGTGTTTTTCCATTCACATCTCATGTATAAGGTGTGTTAATACAGTGCACACTTTTACCTGCTTGAGAGCCATGCCAAGTTTAAACGTCACCCCTTTTTCCACTTGATGGGGCAAGTGGATAGTGCGCAAAGAAAGAGTAATTAAGGCCAGACCCGCCATCAGTCTTTGTTGTAGACTAGCAATTTAACCATTACTTCTTAACAAATGATACTAGAAACTATCAAAATAGGGCCAATTCCACATGAAATGTCATATCTCTATGGTGTGGGCTAAAACGTTGCTGAATCAGCAAAAAAAAAAAAAAAAAAAGCTGTTCACACAAAGACATCTCACAAACTAATGACTTTATCAATCACAATACATTCTTTCCCATTTCACCAAATAGCCCTATATCTTTAATTCTGTGCATGTATATCATTATCGCTGGACTGTTGTAGTAGATTTGGACCGGCAAATGCCCAAATCAAGTGGGGGGTGGGGGGTACCTAAGTTTGAGGTCTTGAAATTACCTTTCTAGATTTTTTAGCACCACATCCATGCCCAGAAATGATTGATAAACATGGCAGAACAACCATGCCAAATTTCATGGCAATTGGTGCATTAGTTAAAAGTTAAGTCATTTTCAGACGGTTGGCTCTATCGAAAATGCAAATTTCAGACGGTTGGCTCTATCGAAAATGCAAATTTCAAGAAATAATGGCGTTAAGAACCAGAAGAGGTAAAATAATGGGTACTTACGAGTTACGAACTCTGAACTTGACATTGGCTTGATAGATACTGCTGAAAGAAACCAACCCTTCAAAGAACAGGAGAGAAGAAGTCGCTGAAAGGTCCTGATGGCAATGGGGAAGACGGCAACCTGGGATCCTCTTCTGAGGGCACGCAAGACCCTGTGGTGAAACTCGGCTATGTCTGGAGTTGTGCTGGTTTCAACTGTCTGGAAAAAACAGCAATGAGTGGGCTGCAGGATGCGTGCAGCAGGTGATCCGTGGTGGTGTCTTTCACTGGTGGACTCTACAGTGGGGCTGCAGGATGCGTGCAGCAGGTGATTCGTGGTGGTGTCTTTCACTGGTGGACTCTACAGTGGGGCTGCAGGATGCGTGCAGCAGGTGATTCGTGGTGGTGTCTTTCACTGGTGGACTCTACAGTGGGCTGCAGGATGCGTGCAGCAGGTGATTCGTGGTGGTGTCTTTCACTGGTGGACTCTACAGTGGGGCTGCAGGATGCGTGCAGCAGGTGGTTCGTGGTGGTGTCTTTCACTGGTGGACTCTACAGTGGGGCTGCAGGATGCGTGCAGCAGGTGATTCGTGGTGGTGTCTTTCACTGGTGGACTCTACAGTGGGGCTGCAGGCTGCGTGCAGCAGGTGCCTGGTGGTGGTGTCTTTCACTGATGGACTCTACAGTGGGGCTGCAGGATGCGTGCAGCAGGTGCCTGGTGGTGGCGTCGTTCACTGGTGGACTGTGCAGTCATGAAATACAAAGTGGTACACCCATAGGGGCACTTTCATGGAGGGTCTGTCACATCTGCCACCTGTTGGTCACCCAATGGCATCTACCAGGGAGCAGCAGTTACGTCCTTTGACGTCTTCATGGAATGCCCTGTGCAAGCCTGCACTTTATCACAGCGTGGGCTTCCAAGGGTGGCGCAGGATTGCTGCCACCTGGTTGGTTTGGCAGTTAGAGCCAGTACTTCTCTGGGACCCACTGGCGCCTTTGGATGTATCTCTCTTGAAGAGCCTGATTTACCCAACCAGTGACATGGATTCTAAAAGGCAGAGAGAGGTACAGCCAGCGAGCAGTATCACAGTGTTCAGAGATGATTTTCTAAACTCATTGCTGTTGATGATGCACTCACTAAGTAGTTTCTCCATGCCCAAATCATCCAGTGTGGCTGTCACAGGGACTGTTGTGATGATAGAGCAGAAGAGATGTCACATCAGCTTGTGTGTGAGGAAGGTTCAAAAAGGAATAATGTAAACCAGTAAGATGAATCTAATAACATTCAACATGCTGGATGTATTAATACACCACCAATGCAGTAATTGTTTAGATTTATGACATTCTCGTGAAAACAAGTTTGTAAAATAACAATCAAAAGTCTCACTGTTTAAAACAAAACAAAAAAAGAGTTTTTCCATACCTTAAATAAGTGAACTTTCTGCTACAGAAAGTTGGGTTACCCGTATACTTCAGAGAAATCAGCCTTCATTCAGGACATGTGGATTTTTTTGTTTCAGGCACTTGAAATGTGAACTGATCAGGACACAGCTGTGTATTTGTTTGTAACATGAGTTTTCATCATTTATGTTTGTTCAATTTGTTTGTTTTGTTAAATTTCAGCATGTATTACATTTTTCCTTTAAAATTCATTTGATTTCTTTTTATGTTAAGACAAATGAAAAGTGTTATTTAAAACTAAAACAAAAACAGTATGAAATAGGCCAGCATTTGTTATTGAAAGTTAAAGAGTGGTATGGGTTTATCCCATAATACAGTCAGTAGTAATGAAGAAAAACAGAAGAGCAACACAAACCCTTCAACAGCAGCTGAACACGGGCATCAACATAGCGCACACACACACACACACTGAATTACAGTCATATTGCTTTCTACAACTAGGATTGTTTAAGGAATCAACCAATGAAATTTCCCGATTTCCTTTCCTATTACAAAAAAAAAAAAAAAAAAAAAGAGCACAAGTTTAATCCACTGTCCTCAAATGGTACTCTGTAAACCACCTTGTGTGAACATTTTAGCTTTATGTCGTTTTATATTTTCATTGATGGTAAGCCTGCATTTGGATGATCTTAACAAATCAGCAAAAACATTTGAATGATTTCCGTGTTTGTCTGTCATTGTTGGATTTTTTTTGTTTTGTTTTTTTGGTGCTCGATTGATTGCATGAACGAAAATACTGTGATTTCATTTTCTCCAGTGCCTAATCTGTACTGTTCCTGTTTTTCACAAAATTGCCTTGTATTGAGTCTGGTGTATCAGTCTGCTTGTTACATTTGCTAGTCAGGCCATGTCTGTTCATCCGTTTATCCATCCTCACACTTACACACAAGGGGGGGAAAATGTTGAACATGAGATGAATTAAAATCTCTCCTGGGTTGACATTTTTTCATTTTTCTACATTTCGATGACTTTCCGGTATTACTATGTGGCACAAAATTCCTATTCTTAAAGTGGTGCAACCATCAGACATGGGTCTGGTTTGATGATCAAATATAATACTCAGGAATCCACAAGTGTGGACAACAATGTGGCTTAATCAGTGAATATTGTTGCAGTGCCCTGCATATGGAAGCAATAAATCGTGCACTCAAGTTGTACTAATTGTCAGGACATGGATAACCACCCAAATGTACTAGTGGTCAAACAGAATGTCTTCATACAACATACACCGTAATATTGTACGTGGTGTGTGCGTTTCCATTACAAAGATTGTCCATTCAGACCTGCATTGTACTGAATATGTGTATCATCTTTCTGTGCAATAATAAATTTGATCAATTTTTGCTTGCCATTTTTATTGTATTGTGTCATTTATGCATCCATGTTTGAAAACAGGTTTACAGTCAAATTAAGGATGGAAGATGGAGTTTGGCGCTTATATACAGTACATACACATCTCTCTATAGATACAGATATATGATCTGTGTGTGTGTGGGGGGGGGGGGGGGGGGGAGAAGAGTGACAGCATGTAAGGGATAGGAGAACCAGCTTGTTGGTTTCATCTTTCTTTTACTTCAGATCATTCTTACACCAGCCAGGCTAAGTAGCCCAACCTATGATGACATGCAACAATGATAATCATACACATGAGACATTATGGAAAACCTACACAGTGAAAAAAATCGCTCAACAGGAGGAATAGTGTCATAAAACACTCAACTCGGATTCAAATCAGGGAAGAGTCCGAGCATTACTGTGGCACAGATCATTCACATTAAGCCAAGGTGGATATCAAGTGTTCTTCATGAAACTGTAAAACCATACATTGAAAGAAAAAATTCTCTGCGACGACAAAGACTATCTGATTTATCAAGTGTTCGTTATGAAATTGTAAAACCATACATTGAAAGAAAAATTCTCTGCGACAAAGACTATTTGAATTATCAAGTGTTTGTTATGAAATTGTAAAATTGTACATTGAAAGAAAAATTCTCTGCGACAAAGACTATCTAATTATGAGGTGTTTGTTATGAAATTGTTAAACCGTACATTGAAAGAAAAATTCTCTGCGACAAAGACTATCTGATTTATCAAGTGTTCGTTATGAAATTGTAAAACCATACATTGAAAGAAAAATTCTCTGCGACAAAGACTATCTAATTATGAAGTGTTCGTTATGAAATTGTTAAACCGTACACTGAAAGAAAAATTCTCTGTGACAAAGACTATCTGAATTATCAAGTGTTCCTTATGAAATTGTAAAACTGTACATTGAGTGAAAAATTCTCTGCGACAAAGACTATCTGAATTATCAAGTGTTCGTTATGAAAATTGTTAAACCGTGCATTGAAAGAAAAATTCTCTGCGACGAAGACTATCTGAATGATCATGTGTTTGTTATGAAATTGTAAAACAGTGCATTAAAAGAAAAATTCTCTGCGACAAAGACTATCTGAATGATCAAGTGTTTGTTATGAAACTGTAAAACCGTGCATTGAAAGAAAAATTCTCTGCGACAAAGACTTATCTGAATATAGTTCCTGCAGCACAGACAGACACATCAAAGGATTACACACAAATAATACCCAAAAGGCCTCCCAGTTGTGAATGACAGGAGGTCAACACATGTCTTGACAACTGACAACAAAATCATATTGTTCTTACAATACAATATGTTCTTACGGGGCCAGAAGAGCTCAGTTGGTAGAGCACTGGACTCATAATCTTGGTGATCCTGGGGTTACAGGTTCGAATCTCCGCCGGGATGTTCCGGTACAGGGAGACTTTTCCCTCAGAGTTAACATTGGTTCTGACTCCATTTCCCATACAGTCCTTCGAATAAGACTATAAACAGAGCATCCATGCGTGAACGCACACATAACATCTTACACACGTAAAATCCCATCAACTTTCACAAAGAAAAGGCAGTTTAGCCGTTGGTATGGACGACATGTTACACATAACATTCACCCTGCATAAGAAATGGAAAGAAGGAAGTAAGGAAACTGAGTGAATGATATTGAATGATATGGACTGGATGACAGGAAATGACTGAATGAAGCGCCATCTGGCAGCTCTTCAGTCGGCACTACCCAGGTAGGCAGCCCGTTGTGTAAAACGAGTGTGGATTGTAAAGCGCTTAGAGCTTGGTCTCTAGCCGAGAATAGGCGCTATACAGGTATTCATTATTATAATAATGATAATACCGAGCATGATTAAAACGGAATTGTAAGGAGTTATTATAAAACATGTAAATGGACTCCTCGTTGCATGACAGGAGGAGTCATGAACAGTCAAAAGTGTGAACAATAAAATATAGCGGATAATGTTATGAATCTTAAGGTCCTTCATGTGCCTATGTCATCCTAAGATGTGCTCAATAATGTCATGTATATATATATATATATATATATATATGTGTGTGTGTGTGTGCTCTAAGACCATGTAGCCAAGAAAGAGCGGGAAGAGACAAAGACTTGGTGCTTGATACCAGTCCTGACAGAAATCTCCCAAGTTGTTTCATTGTAGAATAATAAACCCTGAGAATCTGTTCAGTTGTATTCCAGGGGGTCGTGTTGTATGTCAGTTATGTTAGACACTCACAAACATGACAGAACTGCCAACAAGGATGCCTGAATGTTCGACGAGGGTGTATGAATGGGTCTTGTGTTGCAATGATTGAACTCGTCTCCCTGTGACCCAAGACAAAAAAAAAAAAAAAAAAAACCCAAGTGCAGCAGGATGAAACTATATACATAGATACTTAGGAGAAATCTCTAGTCCTCGAAGCGTACATGTGCACCACTGATATTTCTGTACAGGAAAACTGCTCCTGCTCTGCGACTTTGATGTGTGAATAGTAGTAATTCAGTGGTCTACTTGTTTTTTTCCTTTTTTTTCCCCAAAAAATCTTGGGCTGGGTCTTAGCAACACTCGGGTCAGATCAACCCATTGTTTGTCTGCTCTTTGTGTGTCCACAGACTCTGTTGACTGTGTTTGCATTAACGTCGTTTCAGCCTAATTCTTACATCTGGCAACATTGTCTTAGCTTGGGTAACTAGAAGAACTTCATATCATGTCATGTGATGTAGATTTATACTTCGAAGGCTCGATATATTTTTTTTTTTTTTTTTCCAGCAATGTACGTGACGCTGTGAAAATTGATACAGTCATTAGAGTAGCTGGACAGATCTACAGGGTGCTTAAATCATTCTTAGCACCAACACCCCCACAAACAAAACACTTGATGAAGTACAGACAGTTTTGAAGAAGCACGTTCAACCACAGGAGTTGGTCATTTGTAGGAGAGCAAAGTTTTAAGTTAGAATGTTGAGAGATGATGAGCCAGTCACCGATTTTGTAGCAGAATTAATAAAGACAACTAAGCCATTCCAGCAGCAGCAGAATCAGTCAAGAGCCTTGGAATGAGGCATGACAACTCGTTGAAAGACACAAAGAGGGAAAAGGAAGCAAAGCAAACAGCAGAAGAAAGCCTGCAGATTACAGACCAGTCTGCCCTCCTCAGCAGACACAAAGTTTCATGCTGGCCCCAAAGCTCTGGTG
The DNA here is from genome assembly GCA_016801955.1 of Conus betulinus. NCBI lineage: Eukaryota > Metazoa > Mollusca > Gastropoda > Neogastropoda > Conidae > Conus > Conus betulinus. The sequence goes on from JADBJO010007291.1 coordinate 15,585, forward strand.
GCCACCGATGTATGATATCAGCACCACCACAAAGGGAATATGTAGAGGCCACAATCAACAGATACACAAGCCTGGTTTGGTGATCAGCATCTGATCACACAAACACCGCACTCTCCTGTTGCCAAGCAAAGCTGAAGTTACCCCTCAACTATCCATCCTTGAGGAGCAGAGTTGGGTAAAGCAAGGTTATTGACCATGTTTAAAACTCTGGAATGTTTGTTTTAAATCACAATGAGTGCATATAAATGGGCGCAGATTTCCATACGTAGAGACAAGAAATGTCAAACACTGTTCTTGGTATGTTTGAAATCAGTAAGAGGACAGATCATAATGATACAGTGTACATCCCCTTGTGTAAATGAGGTGATGGGAACAATAGCTTATGATCACTGTGATTGGTTGACAGTCTTCGAGAACTGACCAATAGTGTGTAGAGACTCTAAAGGGGGTAGGCAGAGCAAGTGGGGGTAGTTCAGCTTTGGACTGAAAGCATTTCTGATCTCCTTGCCTTTCAGTTCAGAAATGCTGGGTTGAAAAAGAACATGCATCTTCAGTTCATATAACTGCCAACATCCACACATCGTCATGTGGGCTTTATTCTGCAATGTTTAACGATTCCTATTCAACAACATTTTGAAAACCTGGATTTTTTCTAAAAAGAAAAAAATAAATTCATGATTTTGGCACCAATTTCTTAAGTACAAAAAAAAAGTCACTGTCTAGTCTGCGTAATAACACAGCGAGCGCTTTGCAGGCTTGGTCACTGGCAATGCTTGAATTCTCTGTCTGTAGAACTGTTCTTATGTATTGTGTACTGAAGCACACAAGTCTATCATTATGCAAGCATCAACAAGTAATGGATGTCCCACACAAGAAGATTCTCTCCTGATGAACTTTGGTGAAAAATATCTGTACAGTGAAAGCTAATGTGACTGTGTATTATACCTGAATTCTGGGGATTTTTTTTTTTTGGAGGGGGGGGGGGGGGAGGGTTACCATTATTTTTACTGAAGATGGTTTCACAGAAAGAAATCAAGTTCACCCATGGTGGTGTTGGGCCTTGATTTCTACATAAAGACAGAGACGACAAAAAGAAAGAAACTGTTGGACGGATGTGCCTTGAGTGGCTACATCACCTGCAACGTGTACACATCCCCCTGTCCTACACCACACACCTCCCCACCCCATCCACATACAGAATCTCTTTGCCATTTTAAAAGCATGTAAACCAAATAAAAAAAAAAAACATCACAGCTCAAACGCATTCAACAATCAATGCTTTGGTCCATTCTTGGCCACAAAGTCCTCCATGACAGCTCTGGTCATCCTGAACAGATGCCACCCCTCTGTCTGCGTGAGGTTGATGCCCCCGCGACGTTTGTACAGTTCAATGGCGCCAGAGTTCCAGTCCAGCACTGCCCAGTGTAGCCGAAAACAGCCTTTGGATAATGCAATCTGCAAAAGAACCAGGTGAAATTATTTAATTAATGATCACCCTTTGACGTGCAGTGAGGCATTTATTTAACTTAAAACACAAAAACGATGTTGGAAGCATCTGTCATCAGAAATAGGCAGTTTCTGACGGTGCATGACATGTGGGAGCAATTCCTGCAACTACATCAATAACATATACCATAACAGTTCTGTGCTACAAATTTAGACAGCCGCATCGATGCTTACACCAGAACAAATTCAGACAGCCATATCAATGCTGTATAGCATTAACAAATTTAGACAGCCACACCAATGCTTATAATGAATTCAGACAGCCACATCAATGCTTATACCGTAACAAATTTAGACAGCCACATCAATGCTTATACCATAAAAATGATGTACTACAAATTTAGACAGCCACATCAATGTTTATACCATAACAACAATAATGTATATCCTGTCAAGTGGGTGATGTTCTACTTTATGGTAGAACTGCATCGACTTGCACATCGACAAGGAACCTGGCATTTCCATGCTCCAATAGGAAGTTAAAGTAAGAGAGGGAGAGACTAATTACCTTGGTGACCTCTACCCACAATGCAGTGCCAATACCCTTTGACCTCCATTCTGGGGTGACGTACAGGTCTTCCATGTAGCAGGCCTTTCCCTCCCATGTAGAGTAAATGTAGTAGAACAGACAGTAACCAATCACAGTCCTGCCATGGTCAGGATCGCCTGTCCACATCAAGGAAAACAAACTTTAATCCAATCCTTCTTTCTTCCTGTGTGTTTCTTATCAGTTATTGCTCTGAACTCGCTGTCAGATCCAGAATGTTCTTAATGCCATTAATTCACACTTTTTGTTTCACTGTTACAGAAAAGGTTACCATTTACACCACTGAGTGTCTTTGCCTCGTCTTTAAATTTACTGTCACATGTCTTGGACTGAGAGAGAAAGATAATGTTGTTTTAGCCCAGTAAACTGCAAAGGGCCATATCAAGGCTGTCATCGCATTGAAGTCAACTCGTAAGTCATTAAAAAAAAAAAAAAAAATTCCACTCAACACATTTAAGTACAGCTTCTTAAAAACCAACCAACCAAACAAACAAACAAAACTGGATGTTTCGTTAAAAATCTTTCTTCACTAAAAATCTTAGATCAGATGAAAGATGTTGATCTCCCTTAGTAATTCAAAGATCACATCAGGTGGGACATCTCTGAACAAGGTTTTCGTGGAGTCTGCTGTAAAGTGTTTATGTCTCACATTGTGCAAGTCCCAACACTCTAAAAGAACATGTTTCACTGTGAGTGGCACATGACATGGAATACAACGCACAGCTTCTTCACCTTTTAAAAGATAAGAATGGGTGTAAAAGGAGTGGCCTGTGTCCAAACGGGACAGAGTTTATCGTAGTAATACTACATTTAGAAATCACTGTGAAACTGTTGTCTTCTATAGAGTAAGCACACTGGTCAACAGCAAAACTTTCTCAATGATCAGCTTGTGATCAGTGGAGACCAGGGAGGACCTCATGACCTCATCCTAGTATGTCCAGGCCTGGTGGTGTTTCAGCAGAATCACCATGACATGAGATCAGTCCATCAGGTTCCAAAACATCCTGACCCCGTGGCACAGCGTTTGTGTTGTGGACCGCCAGCTAGGAGGCTGTGCATTCGATCTCCATCAGAACCATTTGATTATGGGACTTTCTTTTCCCCCAGCCTATTCCTGCCCAGAACTGAATTTTCTATGGGCTGAAAAAGGGACGACTGGAACCACGCAGTCCAGGTTCAGCCTCTCAATGGATGTGTGTCCCTAAGAGTGCTACTCAGATTTCCTGACCAACACTGCATGTGTACATTTCTATCCAGCCTGGTTTTAACGCCTGGGTATGATAATGAAAGCAAGCGTAGAGTGCAGCCCCGTTAAAAAGTCTCCGACAGGAAGCAAACCCTATGGCACCATCTTTATCGTTCTGATGTTCACTGATCAGCAATCAGATTAAGAGAAAAAGTATTGAACTCTGTGTACCTCCTTGCCCCGTTCGTGTACTGACATCAGTTTCTGTTTCCCCTCCATTGACTATGCCCTTGACGACTTCATGACAAGTTCATGGTAATTGTCGCTAGATCCCTAAGGTGGCACCACAAGTAGGCAGTGACTGTCTCCACTATGCAGACAGGCACAGAAGGTGGTGTCCTGCATATGTCGGATCACAAAAGGCACCAGAACACTACCAAAGTGACTTGGCAGCAGTGCAGTGTCTCCTCTGGTGGGTCGACATGTACATTACCCTTTCCTTCCATTTCTTAAGTAGTCAGTGGCTGCTTTCAGGCATAGATATTGGGTCCTGATGGTCTTGGGATTGTTTTCTTTGCCGTTTCATCTTTTATACTGCTTCAATGGCTTCTCTCCCCTGCTGCTCTCTCTGGCTCCATGGTCACAGCCAAACTCTGGCCTGTCCTGTCACAAACTTAGGGGGCTGGGACAGCTCAGTTGGTAGAGCGCCAGACTCGTAATCACAGGGCTGTGAGTTCAAATCTCCACCAGGCTGTTTCGGTACAGGGGGATTTCTCCCTTGGAGTTAACATTAGTTGTGACTCCATTTCCCATACAGTACTTTGATTGAGACTATAAACTGAGGTTCCATGTGTGAACGCACGCATAACATCTTGCACACCAGTAAAATCCCATCATCAACTTTCAGAAGAGAAGGCCAGTCTGGCCATTGCTATGGATGACATGTTACACATAGCATGCACCTTCCCCCAAAATGGAGTATGGCTGCCTTAATGGCAGGATAAAAAATCATACACACACAAAACTCCACTCCCTTTGTTGGGCAGATGGGATTAATACTTGCCTGTCCATACAGGGAGTGTCTGCAGAAGTATCAGCCTGCATACACAGAAGAAGAAGTCACAACCTTGGCTGTGACAATCCACAGCGATAGTCAATGTCATTTGTCCAGCCAACAGCTCTGAGACCAGAAGCCAGTAGCACACCTACTGTGAGCTGCACTGGCACTCACAGCATGAGTGGAGTCACTGGAGCATGTCTATGCCTGTACCAGCAAACACTTTTCTCTTTTCATCCACCTAAAAAAAAATCTGTTTGCCCACCGGCACACGAGGTCTGGTAAAACTCACACTCAAAAGCTTGTTCCTTGCCCGATACTCTTGGTTTGCTCAAAGAACTGTTCAAGGCAAGTCACAGAGCATAAACTCTCATTCTGTTGTTGCTGTTGTTGTCGTACCCTGGCTAAAAGACTTCAGGGATCATCCAAAGAACCAAAGTACTTGAACACTATGGTACAAATGCGTCAGCTGGGGATGAGAACATTACGTGTGTGACCGTTTTTGATTACCCCACCACGTGGGCAGCCACACTCTGACTTCGGTGGAAATTCTCATTCTGAGTTTTGCAGGTTCAGTATGTGAACACCCAGCCTGGTTGGTTTTAGTTTTTGTGAGAAATTCATGACACGTTTCTGTTCATGGATGCTAAACCCTAGAGAGCTGAACAAGTCGACACTGTCCCTAACATTACAGGCACATGAAACATCACTTTCTGCTATTAACAGAAAAATCATCCAACAACACAGAGGGCAGATGCTCTTCCTCTCTCAGCCTGGCAAAGACAGGTTTCACCAGTTTAAGAGCTAGTGCCAAACCAGCTAGCGTGAAATCAAACTGCCATAACTGGCTTCCCCATTTAAACCAAGGTCCACAAGAAAGAGATAGCAAGGCACTTCCAGAAGAGGAACCACCGCATATCCTCCCCGCCTACCTGTACTATTCTTTCAGGGGACATCTATATTTTCACTTACACCATCCTTGATGATCTTCATAACAACAACAAAAAATAGCAAGCATGCGAAGGACAGAAATGTATTCATGAGAACAAGAACAATTGTAATTTTACCACTAAAAGCAAGGTATGGTCATATGATATATTTTCAATCGCGTACACACACCTGTAACATTTGTCTCAGCAACAAGACACTGGAAATAGCAGTCTGAGCCAAAGCGTCTTTCCTCAGAACTGAAACATAGACACAGTGTAATAAATCTCTCTCTTACTTTTGTAAAGGCACAAACAAGCAAAAAACAGAGAATGAGAGAGAGAGAGAGAGAGAGAAGAGATAGAGAGTGTGTGCGTGTGTGTGTGTGTGTGTGTGTGTGTGTGTGTGTGAGTGTGTGTGTGTTGTGTGTGTGTGTACGTGTGTGTGTGTGCATGTGTGAATGTGTGCGTGTGTGTGTGTGTGTGTGTGTGTGTGTGTGTGTGTGTGTGTGTGTGTATACGTATGTGTGTGTCAAGTCAAAATTATCTTTAATGTGTGTGTGTGCATATGTGTGTGTCCAGCCAAAATTATCTTATATGCGTGTGTGTGTGTGTGTGTGTGTGTGTGTGTGTGTGTGTGTGTGTATGTGTGTGTGTGTGTGTGTGTGTGTGTAAGAGAGAGAGAGAGAGAGAGAGAGAGATACACACTATTTTGATCTATGAATTTGCTTTTTACAGAACACACAATATGGAAAAGATATCCAGATGATTAACAATGAAGCTCATAAACCTCCACAATATCTGGGTTCTCTCAGTGATATATTTGCTCCCTTCTTTTAGTCCTAGTGATTGTTGTGTTGTGTTTTTAGCTCAGCTGTGAAAGCTATGTTGCCATGGTCATAAAATATCAAGTGGATGTACCCTTTATCTAGGGTATCATGGGGGTACAAGTCTGTACCACTTGCCTTCCATTTTTTCAGCGCATGGTCAAGCAGACGACATTAAAAATGGACTATCCTGGTTGAACCTCAGTTTGTCAATATACCCAACTCTTGTCTTCAACAACTGTGAAGTTTAACAGCGCAGAATATGTGCAAAAATTGTCATTTCACATCAATACACTGTAAGAGGTATCAATTTCTGCACCATGTAAGTCCAGTGGCTTGCACCTATGTCCGACCGTCCAACACATTCTTCATGTAAAAGAAAGGAAGAGACTGAACAAAAATTGCAGCAGCGTAATATTCGCACTCACAACTGAATCAATTTACCTACCTACAGTTATGACTACATTTGATTTATATAATCCCACATGAGCACATGTGTTATATGCACATACAGTGGGCAAGGAGATCAGCATTCAGTATATTCACAGGCCAAGACTGGGGGACCCTTTGAGGCAAAGAATACATAATGTGAAAGGATACTTATAGAGCGCGCTTTACCTCGCAAGAGCCCAAAGCGCATATTACAGAAACATGATAAAATACTAATTCTAACTCAAAGCACGCACACACACACACACACACACACACACACACACACACACACACACACTCACACACACACGCACAGATATATCTTCCTTGTCACAAAATCATAAAAAGATTATCAAAAGAAAAAAAAAAAAAAGATATGGCAAAGCTGTCACCATAGATGCCAAATTGTTCCAGCGCAGTAAAACTGAAATGAATCAGACATATCTCCCACATGCACAGGTACACATCACTTTGGAACTCTGTTATTAATGTCCTCAACAACCACCAGGCCTTGTCACTGGCAGCCATGTAATGCATTTCTGCAATTTTACCAAGAAACAGACATCTACACACAAAAAAAGCAAGATGTTTAAAGTGGCAAGTATGACCACTCAAGACACTGCAAACGAAAACTAAATGCTACCAGTACTTCTGACAGGTTTCAAGGGTGGGTAGCCTGTCTCCGATAGTTGCCCAGCATTCAAAACAAATCTACAATTGTCCCTTTAATTCCAGTCGTCAGCGCTTAACCCGATATTAACATGAAATATGTAACATTGTCTACAGAACTACACACACGCACATACACACACACACACACACACACACACACACACACACACACACACACACGCACACACACACACATTCAACTGCATTTTTGCTCCTTCCATCCACAGTCTTCTTACCATCCGCATTAATTCGTACTTGCTCTGGCATTTTTTCAAATTCTGCTAGTTCCTGCAATTAAAAAAAAAAATCAATAGGACACTCATGACCAGCATGCTCTGGAAAACTGGAACTTTTAACTCTTTCAACTTATAATAATATCTTCTGGGCTGCACTAAGATTGTTCTTTCTTGAGCTTTCAGATTTTTTTTTTCATGTAACTTTTGATTTCAGCAGAGTTTTGGGCCAATACATGTGGGATTTTTTTTCTCCTTTTTTTTTTTTAGCCCTAGCTGGCTCCAGCTCCAGTCACCCCTGGCTACACTCAAACGGGAAGACTTGAACTACACAGCCACATTACGTCCACTTCAGAGATTAATGCTCAGTTTTCCTGATCAATACTCTTGTGTCTATATCCCTTGGACCACAAGATTACAGATTACAATATGTTTAACACACATCAGGTAGAAGACAATCTATCACCACATTATACTATATAAAATATGTCAGGTAAAAGACCGTCTCTCACTAGAAAACAGCTTGACCGCAAGGGACAGACACAACACACAGAGCCTCATCCTCCTCAGTCCCAAACTCAGACCATTCGATGTGACACCTGTGGACGCCTGTGTGCTTCCAGCTTCGGGCTGCGGAGTCACATGCGCCGTCATCGTCATCGCTGAGTACACAGACCATCATCTTCATCGCCTCCTGACAGACTACTACTAGTCTTTAAACTATGGGGATATATCATTATATGTAAGTGGATTACAGAAAAATGTGGTCCCAGTCATCCCACTCAGACAAGACCAGACAGCTGCTCTGGCATTTGGAAATGGAAGGGGACAACTTGATGTTCCTTAAACAGATGAACAGGTCTCCACAAGGGATGAACCACCTCTGGTTGAGGAGCAAAAACATTCTGACTTTCTAGGTATGATGGGAGGCTGAGAAAGACAGGAAGTCTGTTTCTGCCTCATTCCTAAAGATGCTGGATCTGACAGAGACTGAGGTGGATGGGAAGTCTGTTTTCCCCTAACCACTTAGGACACTGGGTGAGACCGAGATTTGAAATGGACAGAAAATGCTTCCTGTCTCACTCCTAAGGACATCCGAGGGATGAGCCCTGCATTCCTCTTACATCACCCGAGTGGTTCCCCAAACCGTTGAGCCTGTGGCCCATGCACTCCCATTTCATGAAACATTTTGACTTTTTGTCAGATGGTCTGGGGTCTGACACTGAAGGCAGGCGTCCTCCCTGGAGGACTGCGCCCCTAAAGATTAAAGCACTAAGGGCAACAGCATCTTCCCTGCAAAAAGAAACAACCCTGAGTTTCAGCTGGCAGCAAGGCAGCCAAGGCAAGTGACCAGGAAACAAGCCCGACTTTAAGTCAGTGTGTCTCTGTATTTGAGGGACCTGAACACCCAAGCGAGATGGTGGGCTTCCTTCCTCACTGCAACCCCTGGGTGAAAAGCTTTCATCATGAAGCTGGGTGGTGTAGGGACGCACCAATGCTGTGCATACAGACAAATTGGGTGGAAGTGTGCCTCGCTTGAGAAGTGTTCACCAACAGTCAGTTCAACAAGCTGACAGACTCTAACAGCATGACACCAACGCTCATAAAGAACAGATCTCCCAGCTTATGTTCATTTTGGGAGCAATGTTGTGCTCAGTGTGTTAGTGACACCCCAGTGTTAAGGCCTCCAGTTCATAGAAGACAGCCTTGCCATAGCATTGTGACAGAAGCGGACAGTATATATATACACATAATATGGTTACAACAGCATTTACTACTAGACTCTGTGGACCTGAACACTCAGAGTGAAAGACTAGTACTCGGTAGTTAGTTCTGGATCTGGATCTGGATCGGTATGTCGCTAACATCCATTTACTGGCATAGGCACGACGGTGGGGGGCGTGCAGCGTTGATTGTATTATCGGCTTCTGGCTTTTGCCAGAGCCGACTTGAAGCTGTCAACTGACTTTTGGTGTACAATGTTATCGTCGAGGTGCTTTCACTCAGTTATTGTCTTTGGGAAGTATGAGTTATGGTACTGATCGGTGCGTGTTTCAGGAATGCAGTAGCACCTATCATTATTTCGTATGTAGTTCTCCACTGGGTTTTGTGACAAGTACGTACTGTTGTCTCTGGTGTAGTTCCCTTGAAGAGCTTGGCAAGAATCCTGACAAGACCCCCAAGCCAGTTTCTGAAACTGACCCGATAAGGTAGAGTGCATGTGCGTAAATGTGCAAGAGTGCTTCAGTATATTTAATGAACACTCCAAGGTGTAGGGTAAACACTTTATTTCTACTTCCTTCTCACCTCAGTCTTTTCCCTTACACCAGCTCTTCCCTTCTCGCCATCTTCCCTGCTTTTTTTTTTTTTTTTTTTTTTTTTTAACACTTTTTTCACAACCTGCATTCCTGTGCTGTGGGTTTTTCCAGCAGACCAAATGTGTTTCTTGATGAAGACTAAAAAATACAAAATATTGATTGAACATCTATCTTGCGCCGAATATGAGAAGCGACTGCTTTGTTTTGTTTTAATTGTCCTGAACGTCGTCTTCTGAAGAAGACCTACGAGATCGAAACGCATTGTGTTTTGTCTTGTAACTTGTTTGTCCTTGTTTTTGGTGGACTCACTAAGAATTATTCACAAAATGTTGCATCATTCATGGGTGTTCTGTGGCTTTGGGGTTTTCATTTTACTACGGGAATGGTAATTTCTTATCAGGGACTCTATATGGGTTATCAGCCCTGAGATAATAGCTGATCAGGCACCCCCTAAAACAGGACTATCCTCCACCCTAACACAGAATCATTTCCCCTTCACCTCCACCCCCAAAAAATTTGCTAATACAGTAAGGATGGGCAGGTGGAAGACCTATATCTACCTACCCTAGCAAGCTACAGTTTGTTACTCGCTTACTGTATGGCTCACCTAACCCTTCATTATGAAGATCACGATGAGACACCAAATAATGGTGAATCCTCGCTCGCAAAGTGTATACCCTACACTTTGGTAAAGTTCGTTCATATACTAACGCACTTGCACGTTCATACACGTGAACTCTACCTTACCGGGTTTGTCAAGTCACTGGCTCGGGGGTCGTCACTTTTTTTTTTTTTTTTTTTTGATTAGGATTCTTTCAGGCCCTTCGATGACACTAACGACTCTAATTTCGAGTCCTTCCCTCTATCATTCTTATCAACCTCTAGTCTTACCGATCGAGCTATTGTACTGACTGTCAAAGCTATCCGTGCCGTTGCTACCACGATTCTCCTCCAGTCATGTCGCAGCGCTACCGGGTGGCTGTCTCTTGAGAACTGGAGACCGTAGCACTAGTCTGTGAGCACGACCCATCTTCTGATCCGTTAGCAGATCCGTCCTCTTCGGGTGTAGGTATCGTACTGCCGGAATTCGTCTGCTTGTTTACCTGACTGTCGGTCCAACATTTCTCGAACATGTCGCACTTTCGCCGAGCACGTCTGCATGCACAGCACCTGTGCGTCACTACACACGCTTGTGGTTGTACATATTTAAAAAAAAAAAAAAAAAAAAAGGGGGGGGGGGGGGGGGGGGCAAGTGCACTTACCACAATCAACTTCATTATCTGCTCACAGTCTCTCTCCTCTGCCTTGCGAATCAAATAGTCGGTCATTGTTCACAGGAGATGTGATTGTCGTCGGAGCTCAACTGCTTTCAGTTTCACGGTGTTCACATTTAGAAGGTCAGAGTTCGGGGTTACCGGAAAGGTCAAGTAGTAAAACCAAGTTTGAACAGAAGAAAATAGCCCTGGATCTCTGGGGTAAAGTTTTGTTTGTTTGTCTGTTTGATATGAAAAAGATGATTTCATCCTTGAAGTTGGGGTTATTTTAGTACTTCAGTGCCAGAGGTCAGCAAAAATAGCAGAATTATGCATAACTTGTGTTTCTACGCCATTGATATAACACAACGATTTTGCAGTGAAAAGTCTAGCAGACGACAGGAAAATGAAGGGTCATGTGGATCACGCTTGCATAGAAAAAGGACCGGACATGAGACCTAAGACCAAAGACTACCGTGAATGAAAGACATGTCCCTAAAAGCTTTCGCTATGAGGACGTAAAACTCAACTATTTTCACACCTAAGACACTGCGAGTGTGGCACAGCAGTGGACGCCAGGGGAGAGGTGGCAGCTCTCCTTTGAGGGACACTGATGTGAGAAATCAGTGTCGGGCGGGGCAGTCAACCTTCCAGCCATATGGGTGACGGCGGGTCTAGCCTGTGTCGCCGGGGGATGGCTCCTGGAGATGTGGGGCGATCGGCGATGGAGCGCTGCCTGACTGCGTAACTGGGCAGACATATGGGGAGCACTCCTTATGGGATCGGGCTGAAAAATTGCCCTGTCGGCCGCAGTCTGCGAGTACCCGCCGAACTTTAGGGACTCGTGCAGCGCTCCAGCGACTTTCATCCTGCTCACACGCCATAGGACCATCACCACACGAGCATGAAGAAGGCTGCCCGGTGGTCCTGAAGACAGCTTGATGATTGGGAAAAGGAGG
>JADBJO010007291.1:30000-80000 GCA_016801955.1 Conus betulinus
GAAAACGTCTTTTCCGACAAATTCTAAAGATTATTCATAAGGCTCCAATGAAAAACGTAGACAAACGAAGCACAAGATAAAACACGACGCGTTTTGACCTCTTAGGTCTTCTTCAGGCAAGACACATAACATTCAGGACAACGAAAATGAAGGAGTAATCACTTATCTTCATCCAGTTCGGCGCAAGATGGGCGTTGAATGCTCTTTTCCGACTCTGAAAAACTGACCGACTACTAAGTGTTCTCTCTACATCAGCAGAAACCACATTGATTCAAAAGCTTGATGCAGATATCATCAAGACATGCAAGTGTAGCTCATCACCTGTAAATACATCAAGGATCATTTGGCCCAAACATTTAGAATACATTAACTACATTGAACTTCTGTCTTTTATGATCCTCTGTTTGCCACCTAGATATCTGTTGGGATATTTTTTTTCTTCTTTTCAGAACACAAGTTGTGTCAGATCTCTCTCTCTCTCTCTCTCTCTCTCTCTCTCTCTCTCTCTCTCTCTCTCTCTCTCTCTTAAAAAACAGGAAGTACTTCCACAATAGAATTTCAAGTTTCTCATTGCACCAATCTTTTCATTAAAAATAAACTATTTTGTTCCAAATAGTCATAGGTCTCTTTCAAGTTCAGACCTCTCTGCATTACAATTCATAATGCATCCGCAGACCGTGCGACTAAACAAGCAGTTAGCCCCCCGAGTCCACCTGAAGTCGACCCCCCCCCCTCCCCCGCCCCCCTCTTTTATATCTCTCTTTCTCTCTCTCTCTTTTAATCCGGTCAGACCTTAAGTCTTATTTCTTCATTCATGTACAAAGGTTGAACCGTTTGCGTTTGATGACGTTATATACGGATGAAATCATTTTGAAACTGTGTGTACTAAAGGAGGAATGGCTGAATGTCTTTATGTATGTAGCCCTGAATGTCTTTATGTATGTAGCCCTGAATGTCTTTATGTATGTAGCTAAGCGCGCTTTGCCTGCTTCACCACATCAGTGACCAGCGGCCCAGTGACCTATTCTCACAGGAGACAATGGTGCAACAACCATTCTAATTCGAATCGCCGTCAAAATAAATAAGAAACAAATTAAATAAGTGTCTTTCCCCAAAATCTCTGGTATTGCAATATTTTACAACAGCAGCTATGTATAGCCACACACACACACACACACACACACACACACACACACACCGAAGTGTGAAAACGTTGTCTTGTTGATCGACGTTTCTGGCCCTGCTTTATTCATGTTTTTCTTTCTTTTTTTTTTTTTCTTTTTCTTTTTCTTCTTCTTCTTCTTTTTTTTATTATTTTTTTTATTTTTTTTTTATTTTCTTTTCTTTTGAGATCAGAATTTTCAACTGTTCCCTACTAGGAGGAAGAGCAGTTGACGGGAATCTTTTTTCTTTACTTTGTATTGCTAATTTTCTATTATTAATGGACATTAAGTTTCGCATGCATTAATGTAAGCTCTCTCTCTCTCTCTCTCTCTCTCTCTCTCTCTCTCTCTCTCTCTCTCTCTCTCAGAGTGTTCATCGTCGTCGGTGTGTCTTGACTGTCTTCATTTCTGTTCACTTCTGACTTTCTGTTGATGGAGGTCTTCATTCTTCAGTACGGTGTTCTCTTCAGTAGCAAGTTGAATCCGTAGTGGTGTGGGTTCGTGTCTTGGAAGGTCGAGTTCTCTCTTGTTTCCATCAAAAGCAATGGATGTTCAGTGTTGTGGCTGCGCTCGCGTCAGTAGCATGTGCGTTGGTTTTCTTCCGCTTCGTGGCTGCCGTTTCGCTCACTTCCACATTTCGTTCGCCTGTTGCTCCAAGCTGTATCCGTTCGCTGTGACGCTTTATTCATGTTAATTTTTTCTGCCTTAAATGAAAAACAAACCAACCAACAAAAAAATTTCTCCATCTGCATTCCATGTATCCATCATAATTTGATTTTTCGTTGAAATAAAAACAAACCTTTATGACTACGACTAACCTTTATAACTACCACTCAAAGTTTATATTTTTTCAATGAAAGAATAATTATACGCAAAGTGTTCTCTTTGTCTTCCTTTCAACTTGTCCCTTTCCTGGTATCTTTTCATAGTCTTCCATTTTCATGTTCTCTCTCTTTCGTTTATTTGAATTGTATTTATTTTTTTCTTCGAAGAACACGAGACACGGGCGATCTCCAAGACCTGCCCCTGGGAGGAATTGGGGCGGATGTTGCTAAAGGGGTGAGAATTGGAAGAGAGCCATTCACTACGCCTGTGTATAACAGAAACTGTTCCAGATACTGTCAAAGATTTTTGCATGGGGGATGTGTGTGTGTGTGTGTGTGTGTGTGTGTGTGTGTGTGTGTGTGTGTGAGGGAGGTAGGGGGCGGGGGGGGGGAGAGGACCTTTCATGTGAACTGACGAAATAGGCGAGTTGCATTTAACGAAATCATTCAAATCATGCGAATTTTCCGTGTGATGCTACGTTGCCACGCGACATCTTCCAGAGAGTTTTCACCTTTCTCCAGTTAGAAGGTAGTTGCATGCGAAATGCTCGGGTGACACACTTATGTGTATGTGCTTTGCGAGTGTGATGGCGTCCTAAATGTATAATGTTATCTCAGTTTATTTTTATGCCCAGTCAGAAATAATAATCGAAACTCTTAAAATTTACAGGAGTTCGGTTGGTCCTAGCATTGCTGTGCTCCGTTTACGCCTCAGTCTTCGCAGACGAGAGTGTCCACACCGATCGAATATGCTGGGCTATGCTTTTACTTTTACCGTGTAAACGGCCACAATCTTCAAATTGATTTGTACGCCGTTTCGTGGGGGTTGCGATGAAAGAAAAACAAATGATAGAAAGCGATGGACCTAAAAGTGAGGGAAAAAACAAACTAGTCCTGCTCTAAGTGGGTTCTCGGACAGGTTACTGTTACTTCACTTTTCGCCCTTCTGAGCTAGCCGGTCCCTTGCTGCTCTAAGACAGCAGGGCTATGGATTGATGAATTGGTTTCTCGACTTCATCGCAGAAGAGTTGTCACGCCGGCGGAACTGACAACTCGCCTACTGGACCAGTAGACACTCCCCCTCCTCCCCTATTCATCTCTGTCTTCCCCCCTCCCTTGCATTACCTCGGGGAGGGGGGGGGGGAGGGTATGAAAGCACTAATAAATTCTAAACATGAACTGTCTGCAAATGTATGAATAATGTACTTTTTCCAAAGCACAATTTTTTTTTTTGCGTGTATGTCACGTTCATGTTTTGTATATTTAGACCAATCAGAAAACACATATGTATGACCGCGGTAGCGTTGGTTCCCCAGTAAACATACCTGTCAACGCGGACTTCGCAGTCCATTTTTCAAGCTTTTGTGTCATTTTTCATTGAACGTCATCATGCCATGTAAGTGTGTTTTAAATGTTTTCATAGTGCTGCTTGGTTTATACAGATTATTTCTTGTTTATTGAATCAAAATCAGGACAGCACATTCAAACAAATTTGAACAAGGCGGCAGGCAATCGATCAATGCTCTTCAATTACAACTTCGTCCACTTGATGGCCACGATCAAAACATTGATCGTTCTGCCGCTTCACAGTCTGTGAAGATAAACCGTAATAATAATTAAAAAAAAAAAAAAAAGGCGTAAGAGATTGAGAATAAAAAACTATTCAGCCAGCTGTACGTTGATTTTATCAGCTAGATTCTATTTTTCGCATCTTGCCCCGAGGGACTAGTTGATCCTGACACGCTCAGACAACAACACAGACCCAGTCCCGAAATCAAATGGGGAGGGGGTTGGGGATAGGGGACTTGCTAAGGTAAGAAATCGGGAGGAGGAAGACAAATATGAGCTACTCAGACTTGCTACATTTTGCTTTGGTGTAGGTGCGTGGCACCATTAACCAATCAAGGGAATAAAGTGTGAAAGCTGACACAGGTGTTGGATCTAGTTGCAAACAGATGTTGGAGCTAATTCCAGCCCCAGATGGTGGTGGGAAGAAATCTCTTACTCACTTTGTTTGCTTGTTTGCACTGGGTTTACTTCTTCTACCTAAAAGACTGGTTCACTCTCAAAAATGAGTAGGTCACCAGCGCGCATGTTAAAAAGTAAAATAAAATGAAATAAAATAAAATAAAGTGCGACTCAGGCTGTTGGCCCCTGGCACAAAATTTGGCAACAAGGAGTCGCACATGATATTAAAAAAGTTAAAAACAATGGCCAGATTCAGGCCCAGGTAACCATAAAATATCTGGGCAAGTTAAAATAGAAAAATCAGTCAATATGCAGATTTCAAGACTGTCGTATCAATTTTATTCTTAAATGAGACTGCATTTGTGGCAGTCTTGATGGCACCCGGCAGTGAGTTCCACAGCCATACAGAACTAGGATGAAATGAATGTAGGTGGCTGTCAGTATTTGATGCAGGTATGGCATGAAGATTGACCACCACCCCTGGTGCCACTTTTATTCAATATATATGCATTTAGTGGGATGTCTTAATTTTATGCTGCAGAATCAGAGTAATGGTGACTTGTTTCCAGCAGCCTGAAACATAGCCTGCCTTGCCACCTTTCAGCAATGGTGGAACAAAGATCACTGCAGTTTCTCAACCATACTTTTAATGTGTTGTGGAAGTGATTGACTACAAATCTTGCAGCTCTTCTGTGAACAGCCTCATTCTTGTTGGTGTTACACTGGGGGTGTTGGGGCCCCATACTGTACATGAATGCATTCTCATGTGTGACAATGAACATTTTTATAGGTGACCTCCTTGTTGTTCATAATGTAAGACTGAGAAGACCAAGGAGGGGCCACAACCAACAATTCAGAAGATAACATGCCGGACGGAACAAAGAAATATGTCGTTCCTCCCAAGAACAGTAAGGGACTGGAATCTGCTCCCACAGGAAATAGTGCAGGTCCCAATGGCAGGTACCTTCAGTTGGGAAGTATCTGCAATTCTTTAAATCCAACTCCCCCCTGCCCCCCTCCCCTTCCCCCCCTCCCCCCACTCCACTCTTCTCTGTACTCTGTACCCTCCTTTATTCTCTCATAAAAGTTGGTGTGCTTTTTTTTTTCAGTCGTCTTCACCCCAAATGTAACAATAATCTTGGCTGTGGTTACTAACAGACACAGAAGAAGAAGAGAGAAGATCAGCAGGCAGATTTTAGAGAGGTGTATGAGAGGGTTCTAAGGATTGTAAAAGTTGCCACTAGCTCAGCCTCAACCGCATAAACACATTTTCCATGCAAAATTTCCTGGCATGTAGCCATTGACAAAACATACAATTGAATTTATCTTATCCTCATTCTCCATTACCAAGAAAAAAAAAAATCAAGAACATATCCTGGTTGTGACTGACAGTGGTATGACAGCACTACAGTGGTATGACAAGAGTGCTGATGAAATCAGGATCAACAGAAACAAAATCTTCAACCATACACATGCATCATTTAACCTAAATAAACAAAAACCTTAAGATGCAGACACTAAAATAAATTTTAAGACAAGGTAGGTGTCAGATTTTGCTACACAGAACTTGCCGAAGGATAATTCTGACAACCTGTTGATAGCCTGAAGGCTCCGTGAGAGAAGAAAAGATTGGCTCCTGAATGAGCACTGCTCTGTATCACAGCTGTAACAGACGGACGGGGTTACCAAAGCATCCATGATGCAGTGCGCAACAGCGATGTTCTACACCTTGAAGTGATGGTGAAGAATGGTGCCAGCATCAATGAAGTGGAAGACAGGGACAAGTTTACACCTGTCCACACAGCCTGCAACATCGGTGCTCTGGAGGTCAGTGAATATGTTTTATAGAAAAAAAAGAAAAAAAAAAATGACAGTGATCCTGTGGTGCAGCGGTTAGCCTAGGGGACTGTGAGGAAGTGGGTTTGAGTTTGCTCAGAGGCATGTATTGATGGGATTTTCCAGCCCCGACCATTCGCTATCCAGGGTGGACAGTGCTGGGGGTCTGTCAGACATTTTCATGCTGGATTTGTCTCTTATACAGACTTGCAGCGCTAGTCTGGAAATTTGAGCAACATGCTCATATTTCTGAACAATGCTGTATGTGTCTAAATCCCTCTCTCCTGTTTGATGCGTGGAATTTATACTATAAAAGGTAGCACGGGGCACTAATGTGTCTCGTAGTTTCAGACTTATATATGTGGAACTCCTCTGCAGCATCTGCATCAGTCCTATCCTTATTAGTCATTTTAAAACAAAAAGTGTATGATTTGTGGTCGTTCATGATCAACTGTCATGGTGATTGCAGTGTCAATTTCCTGTCCATGCCTTGGATGAGCTTGTGTTGAAGTTGTTGGTTATGCTTGTAATCTTGTGCCTTCCTCTGGAGGTGACTACCACTGCTGTTCCTGGCAGTGCATCATTTAACACCTGTTCATTCCAGGCTATACTCTGAAATCTGTTCTGAGCATGTTTTCAATAACCAACGGTATGTTAAAGGGTTTTGAAGTTCAAAATAAGAGTCACTACCACACTGGCCTCAAAAAAGGACATTGTAATGTTAATGATTAAGATCTGTTGCAAGAAGAGGGTTGTGTGCAGGACGTGTTTATGATGAAGAGATAAAGATCTGGTGTAGAGAATTATACATTGTAACTGTTCATAAATAAATAAAAAAAAATGCAGAGGATCTGTCCTACATATGCTGTGATGTGATGTGCTTGTTGGCATGAAGATCCCAGCATTTGCTTTCTGGGTGTCGATAACAGAGAGTAACACTGTCCCATTTCGTTCTTTCAAAAAGAGAGTGTGTGTGGGCAGTGTCTGCACTGGCTGTTGTGGCACGGAGCTGACGCAACAGTGACAACACCGCGGGGCTGGACCCCGGCCCACATTGCAGCCATTCGTGGCCAGGAGGGCTGCCTGCAAGCTTTGGCCAACAATGGCATCAGTATGGCAGCAAAAGACACCCGCGGCTCCACGCCTCTGCATCTGGGCTGTGCTCATGGGCACTCCTTCTGCGTGCAGAGTTTACTGCGATGTGGTGTGGTGAGCCCTTTTTACATTATTTTGTGTATGTATTATCATTTTTACCTTCCTATGTTACTCTCCCTGGTTATTCGAAGACAAAACTCTTATAGTGGTCTATTTCATTTAATTAATTTTTCATTTTAGAAACTTGAAACTTGTATCTTACTTCAGAATGGACATTATTCTGCTTTTGTGAGTTTTAGTAGTAGAACTTTTGACTTATTGTGTCGTTTAAGATTTTTGTCTGCATGTTTTGTTGGTTGCAGCTATGTATGCAGTTTTGAAAATCTTTCTTTTTTCTTGAGTAACCTTTATAAGTAGAGATAAACCTTGATATACACTCAAGAGAATAGATGAAAATTTTTGAAAGCTATCTCTTGTCTAAGAAAGAAACAAACATAAATGTGCATCATTCCTGTGTGTGATTCTGATAATTCAGCCTTCTTTCTTCTTCACTGTATTGATATCACCTGTCTCTTTGTAAAGTTATTAACACACACAAGTAGACACATATCTGACATAGCAACACGGTGAAGAATAATCAGCCTCTAATGAATTACCTGGAAAAAAAAGTGTAAAAAAGACATATTCAAGTAACAGCTAGAAAGAATTACCATTTAACTTCACTATTTTGCAGGTTCTTATTGAGATTTTTTTTATCACATCAACATTGTGATTTTTCATGCCCTTAGGCATCTAAGTAAAGGTTCAGAGCTGAAGTCAAATGTCATGACTCATCTGTATGACATGCTGACCAGTCCAATATGTACTTCCAGGGCCGAAGTATGACTTCTGTTTTCAGATCAGGGCTTGAACAATGTGCATATGTTCACCCTTTTTTCAGGAGAGCCTGTCACAAGTATTTTCTCATGAAAAAAAAAAAAAAAATGTACAAAATTGTGTTGGATTTTACTAGGCCTACATAGCAAGATAATGAATCTCCTAGTATAAGTTGAACCTGGATGTTTTTTGCATCAGCATGCAAACAGTATGCCATGTATTGAGCTTCAGGTTTTACATCACCAAAGCCTTGTCCTACCTCAAACAGATGTATGATGGCTTGTTTCAGAATATACAAATATCTGATAATTTACTGCTAGATTTCATGGGAACTCGGTGCATGCAGTGGGAATGAATCATCAATGGAACAGCCAGTCAGCCCTCAGATTTGTAAGAATGAAATATGCTGTGAAACAGCAACAGAGTCTAAACACATAAATTTCTGGAAACACAAAAAAAATTGCCACATGTATATGCAGTTCATGGAAGAACAGCGATCATTAGGGTATGGAACAGGCTGTCATATGGCTTGTAAGAATGGAACAGCTTGTGGGTGTATGTGGAAAGGGACTCAGGGGGGAGGAGGGAAGCGGGAGGGGGAATGAGGAAAAGCATTGCACCACATACGGATTAAACCCCAGAGTGTATACATATGATATGTTCAGAACAAAATCTTGAATGTTAAAATGACAACAAACCTGCTGGGAAGGGAGGTGGGTGTTGGAGTAGGGTAAGTGATTAAAAATCTCCATGCCAGTCTCTATCCATTCGCATGACTGGAATTGAACACACTAGACATTGTCAGCAGAAGGTTAAATGAGGTGACTGAAAGTGAATTCTACAGGCAAATAGAAAATGAAGAATTTCCAGAATCTGACCACATGCACAAGAAGAAGAACCTGCAGTCTCTGTATCAAATTATGGTTTGGGACTGGCCCTGGGGGATTAGAACATTTTCCTGTTGGATTAGTCATAGCCCATCTGTGCTTCTGAGCTGAATCTTCGAGATACTGTTTGTGTCTCACATTTCAGACTGAACTGATGAGAATGTGAACAGCTTCAGAGGAAGAAAAAGGGACTTCACAATTCCAAACATCAGATGTAGTCATTGCAGCTTCTTTTATGTATATAAATCAGCTGCGCTTTTGCCATGTAAACTGGAGTGCCCAGGGATTAATAACAAAGTTATATCTGTACCCCACATTATTAACAGGTGAATTAGAAATAAAATCTCACGTTCCATGTCTGAACAACTTGAATTTGAGTGACAGTGTAGAGCCATAAGCTGTGATTTTGACTGTGATATATTTTCCTTGGTAAAACAAAGCTTTTCTCACTGTTGCTTTTCCAGTGACATTCAGCTTTACCTGTCGGGTGATATTTCTCAAGTTCCTTCCATTAACCATCTGACACAGTTATGTATTTGAGATTTTAAAGCGTGGATGACAAACAATGAACTTCAGCAAAACAGTGACAAAGCTGAAATGATTGTCAGTGTGTCCAGAAGGCTTCTGTTCACACACTGTGTTCCCACTTCTGTCCTGTTTGAACACTGCCTTGTTCAGACCTCTGTGTGTGTGTGTGCAGTCAAAATATTACACTTGACCAGGTGTTTTTTTTTTTTTTCTTTTTCAACATCATGTCTGTCTGTCCATCATGCCTGCTACTTGCAGGTTCACGGCATTGGTTCTGTTCACTGTCTTCACTGTCTTCACTCTGAAGATGCCAGCAAAACTCTCATTTCTGCTTTCATTGTCTCAAGATTGGATAACTGTTACTCTGTACTTTGCTGGGCTCTTCGCAGTCTTCTCCTCTGACTTCAGAAAGCAGGAAACGGTGCAGTTCAGCTTGGATTCATATGCTGTAAATCCACTCATATCACTCCAGTGTTCTTCTTTCTTTAATGGTGCAAAAAGTTGTTAAGCTGCAGTAGTAGTAAGCATAACCATTGTAGTAGAAGCTAGAAAGGTTCATATTGTCATAAACTAGAAAGGGAAGGAAAATTCATTTAAATTGATTGCTCAGGCAGAAGTGTCATTGTCGTCAAGGCAGGCTGACCAGCCTAATGAATGGGGCATCAAGGAAAGATGATGATCATGATCTAATTCCCTCAAAATCAGAGTCTAATGTTTATTGGTATTCAGCTTATGTAGGGTTTTGTCATGCCAAGCGTGATCAAGGCTAGTTTCTGGTCAGGTGAGAGAAAAAAAAAGATATGAGATATTGAGAATACAAAAGATGTGATGGCATTTGGCAGGACGTGAATAGTGTGGACAAAAACAACTGGACAGCAGTTCACGTGTCATCCTACCACGGCCGACTGGGCTGTCTGCAGATGCTTATCAAGTGGGGTGCTCGCTATGATGATGTCGACAGCAACGGAAATACTCCAGGTGAAAACTAATGTGGATTTTTTTGTTTACTGTCATTATCATCATCATACATATCGGTCATTGTTGTTCATGAAAAAAAAAAACTATGTCATTTCCCTCGGCCCATCAGGTACAGTACTGTTCAGTATGTATAGAAATAGACTGACATTGTCGATCGTTGTGTCGCATTTCAGTCATAACTAAAACTGTTGATTCTTCACCTGCCAGTGTTGCAGGCTGCATATTTCAGTGACAAACAGAAACAGAGAATCGCATCAACATTTCTGAAAGGATGCATTCACGTCAGGTAGATGCAGTGAAGAACGTAAGAGAAAGAGGTAAAGAACATTCTGCCGAATGTCTCATTGCCTAGAATCAGTCTGCTGGGGGTGTGAGTGACCGGTGTTTCACATAGGATCCTGTGCCTGCTTGTTGTGGTGGTGTCTCTGACTGGGCCTGTGAAAACTTCTTGCCCCTCACTGTGTAGCAAAGCCAGTTCCATCACTGACCTCAACACACTTACAACCACAGTCAGTACACTATATTCACTCACTCACTCACTCACCCTCACTCACAGACACACACATACACACACACACACACACACACACACACACACACACACACACACACACGCACACATGCACACACACACACGCACGCACACACACACAAACACACACCACACACACACACACACACACACACACACACACACACACACACACAGCTGTTTACCTCTCCTGAATTCTTCTGGAATTTAACTAATTCAAAAATAAGTCCATAAATCCTGAATTTAGTGGAAAAAATCCAGAATTTCAAACTTTTGTTTTTTAAGATATGGTGCACAGGGGTCAGTTTTAAACAGGGATGATAAAGTATCGCAGAGCAAAGCCCCAAATGATGTTTTTTGTGGATACTGGCAGTTATATGTGCGGAATATGCATTTTCTTTTTAAACTTGATTAGGCTACTGAAACACAAGGGGGTAGAAATGCTTTGAGTTTAAATGCCCCTTGTTACTTCACCTACCCCGTTCTTCCCATGGTTAAACACTAATGATAAGGATGAGGAAAGGCCTGCCAATGATCATTTTATTTGTTCAACATTTATCAGTTTACGTTAGATTGCAACATTTTTGTGTGTTGTGTGTGTGTGTGTGTGTGTGTGTGTGTGTGTGTGTGTGTGTGTGTGTGTGTGTGTGTGTGTGTGTGCATCCTGGCACATACAACTTTAGTTTGAATAATTGAAATTGTTTACTTTTCTATATATATGTAGTTATTTTCATTTTATCGAACCGCATGCAAAAATATGGAACGTGTAACAGAATCCTTATGAAGGACATATCATTTTCACAGAGCTGCGAGCTACTACTGACTGCCCCACATTTTACACATGCATGCATGTATGCAGGCAGACACACACACACAGGCAGGCAGGCAGGCAGGCAGGCACCACGCCCGCAAGCATACACACACACACACACACACACACACACTCACACACACACACACACACACACACACACACACACACACACACACACACACACACACTTGTGCGTTCCACGGAACTATGAATTAATCAAAACAACTACTGGAGAAGACCTGACATTATTTTCACCACGCTCTGTCTGAACATGGCCAAGCAGCCCACAGTGTTATGCGTTGAACACCCACGTCTCTGACCTGGAGGCAAGAACAGCAAGGTCAAATCACTGTCACATGATGTTTATCCTCCAATCATCAAGCAGGAGCAGTGCCGTCTGGTCATTTTATACATGCAAGAAAAAAAATGTGGAGATAAAAAAAGCTTTGCTTGGGTAGAGGGATCTGTTTCAAACCAGCCATTGTGAACTGAGTGCTCTGTGAAGTTTCCCTGCTGTTACAGTTTTGATGATCAACATGTTCCATGCACTGTGGGAAGTTTGCCTTGATGAATTGTCTGTGCTACGTTTTTGTATGTGTGTGGTTGTGTGTGTGTGTGTGTGTGTGTGTGTGTGTGTGTGTGTGTGTGTGTGTAAAGTTTTTTTTTTTTGCTTTTTTTCAGTTTTTTTTTGTAATAAACATTTTATTGCATTTTTTTTAAACAATGACACACACATGAATGAAGAAAGAAACGGGAAAGGGGCACATGAAGTGGGCAGTGGGGGAAAAGGGGAAGGGGGCATATACGAAAGGGGATATCTAAGATTATCATACTCCTGAAAGGAACATCATCATCAATAGTAACAGTAACAGCAATAGCATCTCAGTAATAACAACAATACCTACAACAATGACAAGAACACATGACTATCAAGTTGTGGGGGGGGGGGGGGGGGGCGAAAACATGTGCAAATGGGCATGGAGTATGCAAAACCTTTTTGACTTGCTCTTATGATAGCTGATTAAATATATGTATATATATATACACACATACACACATATATACACACATATATATACCTATATATACACACACATATACATACACATATATATACATACATATACACACACACATATATATATATATATACATACATATATGTATATATATATTTATACATAAATATATATATATATATATATATATATATATATATATATATATATATATATATATATATATATATATATATATATATACGTGTGTGTGTGTAAGTTTGCCTTGATGAATTAACTGTGTGTTTGTGTGTGTGTGTGTGTGTGTGTGTGTGTGTGTGTGTGTGTGTGTGATATTTTTCAAACCACTTACTACTGAAATTAGTAGAGCTGCTACATGATACTGCTCAAAAAGGAGGGTTGGCAGGTCAAAAATACTTAGAACACTTCAACAGTCGTTGAGGAATGATTATCGATCAGCTCCTTTTTATCAGAGCAAGGTTTTTAAACACTCTTTTTAGTGCCAGCATGAATTCTTTGATTATCATGACCATGAATGTGCACAGTCATTGATGTTGATAATGTCAGTGTCATTAGGCATCATAACGAAGGTGATCATGATGACACCAATGAACCGTGTGCCCAGCTCACTTGGCAGCAATGGAGGGGCACCTGCCATGTCTGAAGTTCCTGGTGGCAGCGAGGGATGCCCGGACCACACGCTGGGTGCCCGCAACGACCACGGCGAGACTCCCCGTGACCTGGCCCAGCAGTTCTACAAGGAGAACATCCTGGAATACATTGACCACGTACAGCATGAGATGGATCATCCTGAGGAAGGGGAGAGTGAGTTGGGGCAGGAGAGTGGAGAGAGGGGGTGGGGCTGATTCTTGGGGGTGGAAGGGGGGATGGGTATGGTTTGTTGTAAAGAAGAATTAGATGGGAAAATGTAACGAGGATTTGAGGGCAGGGCTGTTTCTTTTTTCAAGTCATTTGGTTATATCTATGGATGTCATGTCATCAGCTCCAGTATGGATGATCTTCTTTTCATTGCTAAAGAGATTCTGTTGTTGTTGTTGTATCCTTATCACCATTGATTCTCTCCGGTCAGTGTCGGTCATAGCTTTGATCCTGTCTGTCTCTTCTCACTTGATGTCACAACTTTCTGAGTATTGGGTGAAATTACCATTCCATTGTATCTGAATGTCATTGGGGGAAAAAAAGGGAAGTATATTTCAACTTGGCGGTAATCTGTGTTATAACAATGTCTCCACTACAAGTGAAACAGAAAGAAACTTAACAGACTGGTATTGTGTAAGATATAATTAACATTGAAGGAAAACCAGAATCCAGTCTGTCTTTTGGAAAGATGACAAAACACAAACATTGTGTTCAGCTCTTGCTGATTGTAGCTATGTAGCACATTCATAGTAGACAGCAATAGATTAATACGCATTTACATTCTTTCAAATATTCTTTTTCCTTATTATCATAATTTCTTCTCATCAGTGTACAAGATCTTGATCATTGAAGTTTGCAATGCCACCCTTTTTCTGTTTACATGCAATGATGCACACAAGCAAGCAAGCTTGCGCACACACGCACACACAAACACACACACACACACACACACACACACACACACACACACACACACACACACACACACACACACACGATTACAGTACAAGTTCTCTCACTGGTGATGTACATGTACTGGGTGTACAGACGTGGCAGTACGGTACAGGATGTCTCACTGATGATGTACATGTACTGGGTGTACAGACCTGGCAGTACAGTACAGGATGTCTTACTGATGATGTATATGTACTGGGTGTACAGACATGGCAGTACAGTACAGGATGTCTCACTGATGATGTACATGTACTGGGTGTACAGAGGTGGCAGTACAGTACAGGATGTCTCACTGATGATGTACATGTACTGGGTGTACAGACCTGGCCTTCCCAGCCCACGTGGCCGCCTACAATGGGGAGCTGGACCACTTGAGGATCTTGGTGGAGAATGGCGTGGTGAACATCAACGAGCGTGATGACAAAGGCAACACTTTGGCCCACAAAGGTACCATTGTTCATCCTTCACATAAGATGAACACGTTCATTCAACCTTCTGGGTCACAGAGGTACCATTGTTCATCCTTCACATAAGATGAATACATTCATTCAACCTTCTGGGTCACAGAGGTACCATTGTTCATCCTTCACATAAGATGAATACATTCATTCAACCTTCTGGGTCACAAAGGTACCCTTTGTTCATCCTTCACATAAGATGAATACATTCATTCAACCTTCTGGGTCACAAAGGTACCATTGTTCATCCTTCGCATAAGATGAATACATTCATTCAAACCTTCTGGGTCACAAAGGTACCATTGTTCATTCTTCACATAAGATGAATACATTCATTCAACCTTCTGGGTCACAAAGCTGCCATTGTTCATCCTTCACATAAGATGATAACATTTATTCAACTTTCTGCCTCACAAAGGTACCATTCTCCATATGGCTATGAGATTGCCAACATTACTAATTCACTTAAGAGTAAGATTTATTTTAGTAAAAATCAAAGTGATATCAGAATCAATACTCTTATTGATTTTCCTAGGCAATGAGCATGTATAAGGTTAATGAAATAGATTAAAAGAAAAAGGATTTTTGAAGAAAAAAAGGCTGCTGTTACATATCTCATGCTACATTTTAACTTTCAAGAGAGAAATGGACTTAAGACTGATGTCTGATTCTCAGCCATGATATGAAAGTTATTGCAAAGTGAGGCAACTGCAGGCAGAAATCTAAACAAAAACAAAACAAAAAGTATTTATGATGACTCCGCCGAGCAAAGTGGACAAACGAATCACAAGACGAGGCATGACACATTTTGACCTCTTAGGTCTTCACCAGGCAAAACAAACAAGACTCAGGACAACAAAAATGAAAACGAACATGTTCAACTCATATTGTCTCCTTCCTGATGGCCTTTTTTTTTTTTTATTCAGTGCCCATCTTGCGCCAAATTTGACAAAGATAAGTGGTCGCTCGTTCATTTTCGTTGTCCTGTGCGTTGTTGTATCTTGCCTGAAGAAGACCTAAGAGGTCAAAACATGTCATGTTTTGTCTTGTGATTTGTTTGTACTTTTTGTGGGGTGGAGTCACTATGAATACTTTTTAAATTCATGAGATGAAAGCTGGCTACAGCCTGGCATGCCGGATGGTTTTGTCCACAGGAGGCAGAGGTTTGGTATGCGTATGTTGTCAGGAAAGGGGGGTAATCATGTCCCTGAGGCACACTCTTCCCTGGCTTTACAGCATCTTCCCCCCCCCCCCCCTCCCCACACCCCTTTTACTGGCTCTTCTCCCTCCTCCTCACCCCCCTCCATCTTTCTCTCTCTCTTCCCTCTTCTGCATGACCATTCTTTGCTAAGTTGATATTGAGTGAGGGGCTTCTCTCAGAGCACCTGTTAACTATTTTATTTGGCCCGTGCTGCCCAGGTCAGTGAGATCTCAGTTCAGTTCAGTTTATTGTTCTCTGAAGGAACCATTGTTTATTGTTCTCTGAAGGAACGTTTGTTTTGCAGTGATCGTTAAACATTCAATGATATTGAAAAGCATTCATAGATGAAATATAAAATGTTAATGATGTTAATAAAGACACACACTCATAGTCACACCACACACCCACCACACCTACATGCACACACACTAAAAAACCACACATGCACGCACGCAAGCAAGCACGCACACACACACACACACACACACACACACACACACACACACACTCTTTCACATGCACGCACACTCAGGCACCCATGTACACACGTTGAGAGGGAGAGAGAGACAGACAGACAGGAAGACAGACAGACAGACAGAGATTTGCACACTTTTAAAATGCGTTACATTTTCTTTGTAGAAAGATCATGACTTCCTGTCCAAGACCATTTGTACAGAGTGACATGGAGTGTGTGGATGTTTCAGCGGCAGACTGTGGCAGTGGTAGATGGACAGCACAGAGGAATGACTGGTTATGATACCTCTACCTTGTCAGGCAAGGCAGAGGTTATGGCACTGCTGTGGTCTGCTCTCATGGGGTAACCACAGAACTTGCAAGCTTGATGTGTTTGAAGACATGATCTGATGCAATGGGACTCCATTTTGTGCAACACATTTCACTTGATAAGACAAGAAAAGACATTTATTGATAAAGGCAAATGGTGTGTGTGTGTGTGTGTGTGTGTGTGTGTGTGTACGTGTGTGTGTGTGTGTGCGCGTGTGTGCGGGCATGCGCGTGTATGTGTGTGTGTGTGTGTGTATGTGCGTGCGTGTGTGTGTGTGTGTGTGTGTTCAGCGGCAGGTCAGGGTCATTTGCATATCCTGCAGTGGCTAGTAGAGATGGGTGCTGATGTGGAAATCGCCAACACAGCGGGAGAAACGCCCAGAGATATTGCGCGCCGCTTCGCTCATCTGGCCTGCGTCAAACTGCTGGGAGGGGAGCCAGGTGAGTGCACACACCGGTTTCCTTTCAATTCCTTCCAGCCTGTTTTTTTTGTTGTTGTTGTTGTTTTATTCCATGGCATGAGCTGTAGATGAGTCAAAGAGAGGCTAGATGTATTCTGAAAAATACCAAAATGTATTCTGAAAAATACCAAAAATGTGAAATCATAATCTGGAAGACCATTGTCACATCGTATTCACAGGGAAACAATGGCAAAACTTATTGAT
The DNA here is from genome assembly GCA_016801955.1 of Conus betulinus. Lineage (NCBI taxonomy): Eukaryota > Metazoa > Mollusca > Gastropoda > Neogastropoda > Conidae > Conus > Conus betulinus. Next base: position 47,242 of record JADBJO010007291.1, read on the forward strand.
TGTATGCCTTGTTGTCTAGTCCATTGAAGCTTCAAAGTGGATGGACCTAATATTCAGAATCATTGTTTTCAGTCATGCACCCACAGGCAGCAGTGGTGGTATTAAAGAATAAATGCTAGTGCGTTATGTATTGATGTAAATTGGTTGGAACCGCTCGCAGGGTAAAAACTGAGCAGTTCATCATGTTCTTTCAGTGGATAACGGTAAGTAAGGTTCTCAGTACACAGAGCTTTTGTTGGTAAAGAGGTTGACTGAAGTGAATGGTGATGATGATCATGACTACTGTGGATGTGTTGCTGGCCTGTTCCCAGAGGAGGAGACCTCGGTGGTGGTGGGCTCAGACAGCGAAGAGGATGATGACGATGACGCTGCCATCACAGGCATCAGACGACGACGCAGGAAGAAGGGAGACAGCAGTGATGCCAAAGGTAGGCGGACGTCAGACTGGAAAGGGAGAGACTGGCAGTATGTCATTTACAGTTAAGCACCACACGCATGCAGACTGATAAATGCATGCATATACTCTCTCATACACACAAATACATAATTTTATGCATACACACACACACACACACACACACACACACACACACACACACACACACACACAATGCTTGATGGGATCTCAGAAGCATAGTCCTTTCTCCCATTTTTAAACCATTGGTAGTTGGCTTGACAGGCTGCCTCCGTTGCCCCATGACTGGGCTGGCTATAGAAGTTGTACAGTTATCGCCGTGGTCTGGAATGTCCTCAGGGTGGAAGGGGAGAGAAGGCCGTTGATGACTTTTATATTTTCTGATGCATGGGTTGTCCAGGTCGGGCCAAAGTACGCGTCGAGAGCTGGAGAGACTGCTGGAAATCGCCAAGAAGAATTTTGTACAGATGGGGGGCACTCTGTCTGAAGATCGACGCCGTATTCGTGAGATGAGAGACAAGGATCAGTGAGTGGATGCTTGTTTTGATTTCTTATTTGAATCATAGAATTCTAAAGTAGCTTTCGTAACTTACAAAAAACAACCTTTTTCTGTTTTCTCCCATTTGATGTATTTTCACTGAACCTGATTCTAGGCAGAAAAAAGTATTGGGAGGTGAACAGATTACTGGTGACAAACACCTTCAGGTTTTGTTAACTTTTGTAGAGCTCTGTTGTTTCAAGGATTTAAACACATACAATTATGTCGCCAAGGGTCCAGAAGGAATGTACAGAGAAAATGTTTGTGCAAGGAAGCATGAAACAAAACGTAAGTCATGGATTTTTCTTATGGTTTTGGAATCACATTGTCAGTACTCATCGTTTCCCCATTTGATCTTGTTTTCCTGTGTCTCATTTTTCACGTCTCCAATGCTTCTTGTTCTGATGCCTCATTGTTCTGGCGCCTCAATACATAGCCAGACCTGATTCAGTCAGGGTGTGTAGCTCCAGCTCTACAGTGTACAAGTAGACTACTTCAACACACCATACACAGGCACACACATATGCATGTACACATACATGTGTAGATGCGTGTGCGCAGGAGCGTGGTCACACAAATAGCACGCACACCATGCACATCTCTGCTGCACACACACACACACATATGCACACACATGCATGTGCACACGCAAGCGTGCGTGTTCACACATGCATACACACATCATACAGACATGCACATGTGCTTGCACGCCACATGCGCAGGCACACACACATGGGCCAACGCCACACACACTCATACACACATGCATGAACACTCACCACGCACACATATAGTGATAATAATGTCCCAGCCAATGTTTGGGAGGTACTCAGGGTCTGACCAGCGCATCGGGCTTGTGTGCAAGTCAGACATCTGCAAAGTTGTAGCCACAAGACCCTCTTCATCCTATCATTCATTTATCCATCAGCTTTAAATCATGTGGTGTGGCTTCAAAACTTAGCAGATGTTGTGTGGCATGTATGGATTAGTCCGCACACAGTGACACCTTGAAGAAAACTGAAACTGTGAAACATAAAAAAACAACAACAAAGAAAGAATTGAAACAAAACAAAAAAACATTGAGGGACCAATGTTTGATGGTATTGGCTGAAGGTAGCTCTAGCAGGCAGTTCTTCAGTCAGCTGTGTCTGGGCAAACAGTCCTTTTCGCAAACAAACATGGATTGTAAAATGCTTTGGGCTTGGTGTTTACCCAAGGAAAGGCACAGTATCAGTACTCAGTATAAAAAAAAAGACACTCAACACTAAAACTCAGACAGTTGAAGTGGAATAGGGTAAGCAGGGTCTGGAAAGGGCTTCAAGGGGGAAGGACTCTTTTCCCATTAAAAAAGAGAAGCTGTAAAAAGCCAGGTGTCAAGGACTGTGGGACACAGGCTTCCAGGAATGTCACAGAGCGTGACTTTGCTCAACAAGTTGCAGGAGGGCTCATCTATCGGGACTTCTTTTTTTTTTTTTTTTTTTTTTTTGCTGTCCCACCTTCTGTGCCACCTCAGTGGCAGTGCACCCATGCCACTAATTTCAACATCCTGTCTGCAGCCTCAACCCGCTCAGTCCCGCTGCAGCCTCGACACCGCAATCCACAGGTAGCGATTGATGTCAAGAGGCAAGCCACAGGAGAGGACACTGCACTGCTGCCGAGTCACTTCAGTGGTGTTCAGTGGCACTTGTTCTGATACAACATATACAGGGCACCACCTACTAAGCACTACTGACAACAGTAACTGCTTGGTCGTGGAGCCAGCGTGAGTGAGCTTCCCTCCAGAGGACGCCACCACGTCCGTCCAACGACAGCCCCATGGACTCACCCATACCGGTGACCACGATGGAATCAAACCAAGGCCACAGACGTGGAGAGGACATTGAAACTGAGGTCACCATGACAGTAGGGCGTGAAGGGCCACAGAAATGAGACTTTTTTTTTTCCTAATGCTGATCGATGAGAATGAGGATGATGAAGATGTTGCTTCGGATTTCCATTCCGGTCTGAGACTGCATGACAGGGCTATACTCTATGCTTCCTTTCATGATATATCTTGGCGTCAACCAGGCCCAAGACATACAGACACCTGCAGTGTTGGTCAGGAAATTTTAGCAACATTCTCGGAGATGCATCCATGAAGTGGATGAAACTCGACTGTGTGGTCCCAGTCTTCCCAACTGAGCCCTTAGCAAACTCAACTCTGGGTAGGAGCTGGTCATGGCAGAAAAAATCCCACATGACTGTGATGGGAATCGAACCATGACCTCCCAGCCTGGAGTCCGCGACACTAACCACTTCGCCGCGGCGGCTGGTGATCTATGGTGACTTTATCTGAAACCTCATGGTGGTGGAGCAGTTCACAGAGCAGGACCCAAGGATCTTGAATGGGCTGGGTTTGTAGGACTGACTGACTGAGTTCTGTAAGAAATGGAAAAATATTGTTAACAACCATCTGTGTACCCTTGCAAATAGGAGAGAGGTCTGGGTTTGACCATCACTGTACCATAGACAACACTGTGGGCAAAAGAGATTTAGACAAGCAGCGGAGGAGAATGTTTATTTTGTAACCTGTGCTTGTTTTAGGTAGATAAAGTTTCTGTCCTGCTACTAGCCTTGCAAAATATCATCAGAACGTGGCTGGTGGGGAACGCAGCCAGAGCCGCTCTTTGTAGCTGCGTTCTGCTGATTCACAATGGAGAAACTGGGAGACTTGCAAAAGTAAAAAAACACATCCTACTTTTTAAGTAAGTGTTCTATCTGTTGTCCTCTCCTCCCCCCCCCCCCCCCCCCCCTCAAACCTCCTTTCCTCCTATTCCACTGATGGAGATACAGCACCACTGACAAAGACAGCAGCAGACACTGCCACAATGGACAGCCTGTGTTGGGTGTTGCAGCACAATCAACGAACTGGAGGCCCAGCTGGACTACGAGCGACTGAGGAGAGAGAAGCTGGAAGCGCAGCTGGACCAGTATCGCCGGGAGATTGCCTACCTCAATGCACAGATGGAGAACATGCAGATGCAGGCGAGTGATCAGTGTGTGTGTGTGTGTGTGTGTGTGTGTGTGTGTGTGTGTGTGTGTGTGTGCATACGTGTGTATGTGTATGTGTGTGTGTGTGTGCATGTGTGTGTGTGTGTACATGTGTGTGTTTGAGAGAGAGAGAGAGGAGGAGAGAGAGATCAGAATGTCTCCTTCAACACACAGATGGAGAACATGCAGATGCAGGTGATTGATCAGCATGTGTTTGTGTGTGTGTGTGTGTGTGTGTGTGTGTGTGTGTTAGAGAGAGAGAATATCTACCTCAACACACAGATGGAGAACATGCAGATACATGTGATCTGTCAGTGTGTATGTGTACATGTGTGTGTGTGCGTGTGTGTGCGATTGGAGAGGTGTGATAGATTGTTTGTGGGTCAGAATTTCCACCGATGTTTACAGGGACAGGGAGAGTTGTGACAGGTTGGGTTGTGTGGATCAGCAGAACCAGCGATGTTTACAGGGACATGTAATGTAATGTTGTTGATAGCCCAGCCGACCACAAAGGGCCATATCAGGGCTGTCACCGAGTTGATGCAAAAAAACAAAAACTCACTCACACAAACCCTTACAATACACCTTCCTAAAACACACCAGAAATGTTGTTAAAAATCTCTCTTTCATAAAATCTTAGATCAGATGAAAAATGTTCATCTCCAAATCTCTTTCATAAAATCTTAGATCAGATGAAAAATGTTCATCTCCCTCAGAAGCCTAAACATCACGTCAGGTGGGACATCTCTGAACAGGGTTTTCATGGAGTCTGCTGTGAAGTTTTTATGTCACACATCATACAAATCTTAACAGTGTAAAAGAACATGTTTCACTGTGAGTAGTACATGAGAGGTGCAATATACTGCATTGTATGGCTCAGCAGCACTGTACATGAGGTGTGATATACTGCATTGTACGGCTCAGCAGCACTGTACATGAGGTGCAATATACTGCATTGTATGGCTCAGCAGCACTGTACATGAGGTGTGATATACTGCATTGTATGGCTCAGCAGCACTGTATGTGAGGTGCGATATACTGCATTGTACGGCTCAGCAGCACTGTACGTGAGAGGTGATATACTGCATTGTATGGCTCAGCAGCACTGTACCTGAGAGGTGATATACTGCATTGTATGGCTCAGCAGCACTGTACCTGAGAGGTGATATACTGCATTGTATGGCTCAGCAGCACTGTACATGAGAGGTGATACACTGCATTGTATGGCTCAGCAGCACTGTACATGAGAGGTGATATACTGCATGTATGGCTCAGCAGCACTATACATGAGAGGTGATATACTGCATTGTATGGCTCAGCAGCACTGTACATGAGAGGTGATACACTGCATTGTATGGCTCAGCAGCACTGTACATGAGAGGTGTGATATACTGCACTGTACGGCTCAGCAGCACTGTACATGAGAGGTGTGATATACTGCACTGTACGGCTCAGCAGCACTGTACATGAGAGGTGTGATATACTGCACTGTACGGCTCAGCAGCACTGTACATGAGAGGTGTGATATACTGCACTGTACGGCTCAGCAGCACTGTACATGAGAGGTGTGATATACTGCACTGTACGGCTCAGCAGCACTGTTGTTGTATTTGCAGGAACAGAGCGAGGAAGAGCCCATGACCAGGTCCAAGAAGAGGAAACCCAAGAGAAGAGCCATGATGATGGCGGCGTTTTCATCCGACGCAACGTCACAGCCCCAAAGAGAGGCACCCGTTTTGGTATTGTCTAGACTGTCAAGTTCCCTTCAACAGGAGACCAACTACACACGATCTGTAGAGAATTAGGCATTGTAGTGTTGCTTCAGCTTAGAAACATGATGTTCATCTCAAAACAGAGTTTTTCATATGATTTTTAAAAAAAATTCTTTTTCTAAACTGCTCCGGTATTGCTCTTGGATTAAATTTCAAGGTTCCAGAAAGTTTGATTATGTTTATTTTTTTTAAGGATAAAGAAGGCATAATCAAAATAAACTCAAAAAGTGGGCAAGTTTCAGTAAAACATATATCACAGCGGGAAACGAAAAAATACACCTGAAGTACACCTCTTTAATAATCATATTAAAAAAAAAAAATATATGTGTAAATAAATATTTTGAAGTTTTGAAAAACAAAATTTTGTGTTCCTTTCTCAAGTTTATATGTTTGCTGGGATAAGTTGGTCTTTTTTTCCCCTGACTGAAAAATCGACATGAATGGAAAATTGACCAAGTCAGCTGGTAGTTGGCCATATCACTGTATCTCAAAGTACCATATTTTTGTGGGACATTCTAAATTAAAATGATGTCATAACAAATGCTGCTTTTTCATTATAACTTTTGCAAATTCCCTGTCCTCTTCCTCCAAGGTGAATCTTTGAATTGTGACTACTTTTATGTGATCTCTGCTTGATCTCAACATAATAAGACACCGACATATTGCTTGGATGGGCAAGGCTTCGCAAGTATATTACTTGGAAGGCATAGTTTACCTTGGTGACTTTTGTTGAATCAGTAAGTCAACAGTAGTGGCAAGTGGCGAGCCTTTGTTAAAGTGTGTGGAGTGGACAGGGGTAGACTTGCAGAGGTAAGAGGGGCAATGGCTGGATCTTGCAACCAAGTACATGTGAAAAATTAAACTGCTATGCTCGAGCTGAACTCTGAGGCGATCTGAAGTTATCAAAGCTAAGTGAATTTTCGTTATTTCATTCGTTTTTGTTTCATCTGAAGAAGGCCTGAGAGGTTGAAACGCGTTGTGTTTTGTCTTGTGACTTGTTTGTCCACGTTTCTTTGGGCGGTTCGCTGACATTTATTGAAGATTTGCTATGTCAGTATACAAATTTCTAAACAGGGCTCATACATTTTGTGTTTGAACCATTCAGATTCAGAGACAGAAAGTAACATTAAATCATGACATCATCTTAACAGCCCTGCATCCCAGAGCAAAGTGAGCTGAAAGCGATATCCAGTACACAACAAACTTCAGTGTGCATGCATGTGTGTGTGTGTGTGTTAGATAGACAGAGTGATCTAATGTAAATATAGCAGTTGACTGTCAGAATATGCTGTTTTTTATATTTCTCCAAGTGAATCAGCGAGATGAGACGAGTCGCTGGACTGTAGATCTTCGTTCTTGAACTTGTCATTTTCATGGCTGTCTAGCAGGAGCTGACCTGTTTTGATTGTGAGAATTTTTCCATCATGTGACACCATATCCAGAATGTTCGGTCTGCCATGGCAGCCACTCGTTCCATGAAAAGGAAAGCTTTCCTGTTTGTTATAGCTTGTTTTTGTATGACCAGTACTGTTTGCCGACTTTCAAAAAAAGCAACTGCCAGGTCAAAAACAAAGAAGCACCTTAACATGAAGTTGCTCGTTATGTTCTACTGTTTTTGTTGGTTTGGTTTTCTTTTTTAACTGTTGCATGCCTTTTTCAAGCATCTCAGTGAATGTTACCATGCAACTGTCACATCTTGAGGAACGCAAATTTCTTGGAATCATCCATGTATGCCTTCATCTGCACCAGAAATTGAAGCCATCTGAAAATTAATCTGTTGCTGTTTGTTGTTAGCAGTATACATGCATCTTGTTACTGTGTATGTATGTTGGATAAAGAAGTTTGATTAAATATAAAAGGTGCAAGAGTTGCCTCATCAATTTTTACTATGTATGTTGATGGCGTTGCTGTTTGTGTTAGTTTCATGAAAACGCCTTGCTTCAACTCATTATTTATTCATTATGTAATGCATGTGTCACTTTGCCTGTTGTCTTTACTTTCCATGCAGTTGGTTTTAACATGTTATTTTTTTCAACAATTCTTGTAAGGCTTTCTTTCCCCATGTTACACCCTCTGTTTTCCTGTGATACATTCACTTCTGAATAAACTTTCACTTTTGTGAATATGAAATGCTTTTCCAGAAACTACCTATGTAATAAACTTTGTCAGTATGATATGCGTTTCCACTTACTACCTTTCGAACAAACTTTAACTGTGTCAAAATAGAATGGCTTTCCGGAAACTATCTTTTGAGTGAACTTTAACTTTGTCAGTACAGAATGTTTTTTTTCCATAAACAACATTTGAATAAGCTTTAACTTTGTCAGTATAGAATGCCTGTCCAGAAACTACATTCTGGACAAACTTTTGTTGGTGTAGAACATTTTGACATTTTATATTTGTTTTATATATGGGTCTTGAGCAGACCCAGTGTCATGATTTTCACATGATAACTGAGCAAGTTTTCAAGCTATCTCCACAAACGCTTGTGACTTTGTCAATACAGCCTGGCCCCACATCTGTACCAAAATTTGTTTGTTTTTGTCAGTTAACCAAGGAGCAAACAAAAAACAAATGTCCCAGTACATCGTGGGTCTGAGCAGACCCATATTCTCAAAGAAGAAACCTTGATCGCTGTATGTCATGGGTCTGGTGAGACCCATGCTTTTTTTAAAGACAAGATGTAAACGGAAAACTAAACTCTCAGTACGTCGTGCGTCTGAGCAGACCCATGCTCTCAAAGAAGATGACTTGAGCGCCGTACGTCGTGGGTCTGGGCAGACCCATACGCTCTAATGACGCAAAATCCAAACCTTGTGTTAGCAGTCGATTTCCGCGAAATGCTGGCTGGCATTGCTTTTATAAACGAACGACTGCTGCGCATGCCCATGTGGCCATACTTCTCAACAGATAAATCACCACCTCCACGTGTCAACACAACAAAGAAGGTCTACGGCCAATTCTTCAGATCTTGTTTTTCAACTTGTGTGGCGTTTTATAATCTACTTTGCATGCAACTCATAGGACGATATCATGTAAATCATCGTCAGAAAGAGAATCATATCACAGATTAAATTTTGATCTTGAAAGCAGAGCTGCAGTGACGGATTCAGTCAGAGCACTGTGATTTGGATTGTAGGTCTACAAACTAAATGTAACGGTACTTGATGTGATACCAATGTCAGACATAGTCACAATGGGACGCTGACAAAGACATGAACCTAGGGCATGTAGGACATTCTCAACTACACTTGTTCTTCATGTCTTTCATCACACTGGAACTTTATCAGCAGCAGACCAGAACTGGTAAGATAAACATCCTCATGCTGCCCCGCCTTATGCTATGGTGGTATAGCCATTTCTACACATCACGCTGGGCTGTAATGCGATATTCTGAGGAACAGGGCAGTTGCCAAGCACAGATCTGGCAGCCCCCACATGTAACGGGACAGTACATGATGTGTAGGCTGCGAAGACAAGGCATTTTCTCAACCGAGTCATTATAGCGATCCATTCACTGCAAATCCGTAATGAAGTTTCCAATATCACTGACCTGATCGGTTTATTGATAAATATTTCAGTATTGTAAATGTTTAACATTGAAATAAAACGCATGTTTTGTAAGTGACATTCAATAGTCTGCATGACTAGCTTTTTGCATCTTTCCTGCTCTCACTGTCTTGTGTGTTCTTGTAGTGTGTGTGTGTGTGTGTGTGTGTGTGTGTGCACGCACGCATGCGTGCACGCGTGTGTGCATGCATGCATGCGTGCGTGTGAGGACACAAACTTCTTATCTAATTTTCACCTGATATTATCTTGTACATACATGGAAATAAGTGCTCAGCATTATCCACCTGGAAAATATATTTTTCAGCTGTTCAAATCAACCCCAATGGCTAAAAACTAAACATTTTCGAGGCTTTGAACATTGCAAATGGCTAAGAAGTTGGAGAAGGTAGGCAAGTTATTATTTGACTACAGTATTGATCATTTTCATCGATTTTGTCATCACTATATTGACTTCCTTCAGTATCTTCATATTTACAGTCCTTTGTACAAAAGTATCTCATGGCCACACTTCTAACATGATGGGAACAACCTAGATGTTGACAGGTTTCCATGTTTACATTTTTCATCTCTCTCTCTCTCTCTCTCTCTCTCTCTCTCGTTATTGATCTAACTCGATCTATGGTTAGAACAAGCTGCCAGTGCCTATATCAAAATACAGCAGCCAAACATTGCATTTTGAGTCATACAATGTTGTGCGTCGCCAGTAATACAAAAACAAAAGTGCCTAGATATGAGTGCAAATATCTCACAGTACATGTGGTTCGCAGTAACGTTTTTCCTTGGAAATATGCATGTGTGTGTGTGTGTGTGTGTAAGTGTGTGTGCGTGCGTGCATGCGTGTGCATGCGTGCCAGTGTGTGTATGTGTGTGTGTTTGTGCACGCACACGCGCGTCCATGTGTGTGTGTATGTGTGTGTTCCTATGACAGACTGAATCCAGGCTTTAAATTGTGTATGACATACTGTCAGTGTGTTCAGAATAAATTCCTCAATGGACTGTCTCATCACTGAAAATCAGACTGAATCTGTTTTTAGTAATCTACTAAAGCAGCATCAGATACATGTTGGCAGTCACTCCTAATCCCGCACTCCCTGTCTTATGTGCCCGTATTTTTTAGGTGCATCACAAGCACACAACTTTCTCATACATATGTGCGCATGCATATATGCATGATGTGCATTCATACACACTTGAGCATACCTACATGTGTACATGCACACGCACTCGCATACACACAGAAACACACACATATGCATGCCCACTCATTTGTGTACACACACACACACACACACCATCTGTTTGATTGATTGATTGTCTAACTGCATCAATACTAATCTTAAATAAATGTTAGTGAACCACCAAGAGAAACATGGTCAAATGAGTCACAGACAAAACATGGCATGTTTCGACCTCTTAGGTCTTCTTCAGGCAAGACGCAAACAAATAGGACAATGGAAATGAACGAGTTTGTCACTAAGCATTAATCTGTTCAGCGCTTGGTAGGCACTACATGAAAATAAGGCAGAAGGGAGATGTTGTGTTTTGCCTTGTGACTCGTTTGTCCACGTTTCTCTTGGCAGTTCACCTACATTTATTTAAGATTTGTTTAGATTTCCGCCTGCAGTTGTCTCACTTTGCAAGTGCATCAGTGCTATGCAAGTCTCTTCCTTAGTTGAAAGCACTACTGTGTCATCCATGAAGGCTTCTACAAGGAGCGTTTGGTAACCATTCCCAAGATCTGCTGAACTTGTGCAGCTCAAGGCAGCATTGAAGATGATCTTCATTGCCAACAAACACAGTACAGCAGAAACTGCATGCATTGCTATGCCGATTTCTAGATTGAACAGACTTGTGTGCCTTCGTTTGTGATCTAGTTTGTGTGTATTCATTTTGAGAAGAACCTCACTGACAAGCCATGCAAATACTTTCCCAGCATTTCTCCGATGTTCTTTGGGAAATAATGCATTTCCAGGGCTAGCTGACTCATGTTGTGTGGAACTGATCCCTATGCTCTGTCAGACCAAACCACACCATGTTGCGCTGTGGTTTCTCTGCCTTATCTCTTCGCACTGTTTCCCACACGCGTGTTCTGTAGGGCTTGCCTGGGATGCCTCCTTTCTGGAATGACAAATCCCAGTACCCATTTTCTGCCAGGTATTTTCTTGTTTTCAGTATGTTTTTATTCAGACATGAAGGTACACACAAAGACATTGAGCATGTGGATACATTTTCAAAGTTATACTTGGGTGACGATGTAGCTTTTATGAGTTTAACAATGATGGCTTATATTTCATGCACATTCTGACGGTGCCCTATAAATAAAGTAGCAAAAATCCATATAAACATGGGCATCAATCATGTTGTAGTACTGGTTAAGTCCCGATAATAACAGCTTTGATCGTTGTTCATTCCAACTTAGCTGACATAATTTTTGGCACATGTCAGGCTGGGAAATCTGTCAGGTATTCAGTCAGCCTGGCTGCTGTGACCGAGTCTCGGCCCTAGACTTTCAGAAGTGATATCAGTCTAAAAACTGCTTGATGTCACTGGTTTCACTCTTTGGGAATGTACACTCCATTGGCTATCATCCGATGGTTGCTGATCCTCCTGTTCCTCCATGCTGACATTTCTGATACAGCCGACACCACCTTCCATTAGGTCCAGGTGAACAATTAGCTCTGGCTTTCTTAATCACCACCATTTCTTTTTTTTTGGCCCATCCAGTGTTGACAGTTTGTCATGGAACTTTTTCTCTGGAACTGCAGGCTGTGAAAAGCTCTGGATTTCAAATGATGCTTTGCTCTGAGGGTCGGAATATGTTTTTTCTGAGTTGCTGCCCATCGTGGATAAACTGATATGTATGATAAGACTTACCACAAGAAAAAAAAAAGTTCTAAAAAATACACTGGCATAAAAACCTTGCCCAGAACTGCCACTTACCACGTGACGTTGTTCACCACCAGCAAGACTCAGTCTGAAGAGGCACCTAACTCTCTGACCTGACCATGAGTAGACCACGCTAAGGAGAAGAGTCCTTTGTCTGCTGTGAACCTGCCACTAGTTTCACCATGGCATCTTTGTCCAGTCGAAACTGAAGCCATCCCTCCTGTTCCGTCATGTCGCGTGCCCCTCTACGCTTGTAGAAGTCAATGGTGCCCTGGTTCCAGTTCACCACCACCCAGGAAACGAAGGAACACCCCATGGTCAGGGCTTGCTGCAACACACGATCAATCCACAACAGGACAAAAACACCTTGCAGCTACAGACAGTTCACGGCAAGGCAGCCCATGGTCAGGGCTTGCTGCAACACACGATCAATCCACAACAGGACAAAAACACCTTGTAGTTAGGGGCAGTTCGTGGCAAGGCAGCCCATGGTCAGGGCTTGCTGCAACACACGATCAATCCACAACAGGACAAAAACACCTTGCAGCTACAGACAGTTCACGGCAAGGCAGCCCATGGTCAGGGCCTGTTGCAAAACATCATCAATCCAGAACAGGACAAAAATGCCTTGTAGTTTGGGGCGGTTCATGGCAAGGCAGCCCAACCATGTAGGCTGTGTTACAACATCAGTGTTGTATGATGAAAGCATCATTAACACCGGTATCTGTGTTGGTGAAAAACTGAAACATTCTGGCCGCTTGTAGTGTGAAATCTTCATCTCTTGAAGATTTCGCACTACAAGCGGCCAAAATGTGTGTGTGTGTGTGTGTGTGTGTGAACATAACTTTCATCATTCACACTAAATGATGAACTTTATTCTATTTGTATTTTCTAAATTTTGAATGCATGAATATATATATATATATATATAGAGAGAGAGAATTATAAACAAAGCTTGCTCTTATGTCTCAGATTGTAGAAATGGGAGGGGGGGGGGTGATAAACCTTCATATCTGCAGTGGTAGATGATTCTGCCTAACTGACAGTATGAGCTTGAGTGGGTGAATGGGGAATAATAATAAATGCTTCTAAAAATGAACCTTCAGCAAGCTTATAGTCTCCGAAGCGGGAGACCATCTCCAATGGGGAGGAAGCTCACTAACATAATAATAATAATTATAACTCCTGGTCAGATACCGATATTTCGAAACCTGATTGTTTCTCCTCAGTGACCGCGGAAAGTGGTATTTGACTCCTCTGCCTTTTCGGTTTTAAGAAGAATGCTATACCAGAAAAAGGCTGGCGTGCAACACCGTAGTATGTTTTGTTGAGTTTTCAAAAAACTAACCAAAGGTGCCACCTAAGAAGCAAAAGAAAATCATGAAAGAGCCAAAACAAGCTATATTTTCTTGTGAAAAGTAGAAAATATAAAAAGATAACCTCTTAAGACACAAGTGCTGAGGGCCAGTTCTTCGAATGAGTCCGCAAGGGACTAAATTACAATAAAACAATAAATTCAAGGATAAGTACCAAGCACCATTCCAGCAACTTACAGAGCAGCTAGGTGTTGCAATGACTGCAAGAAATATTGAATCATAAACAAAGCTTGCTCTTATGTCTCAGACTGTAGAAATAGGGGGGGTGTGATAAGCCTTCATATCTGCAGTGGTAGATGATTCTGCCTAACTGACAGTATGTGTTGAGTGGGTGAATGGGGAATAATCATAAATGCTTCTCAAAATGAACCTTCAGCAAGCTTATAGTCTCCGAAGCGGGAGACCATCTCCAATGGGGAGGAAGTTATATATATATACTAGTCACATAAAGTTAAGCACAGGCCTTTGCACACAGGGGGTTGATTCATCCCTTCAAAAACAACATTTTTTTTTTTTGTTATGCGGCAACCAATGATGGAATCTCACACAGCAGTGTGTAATCCAGCCTGTGTCAACTGGTAGTGCGCACGGGGGTCTTGGTGACCTCGTTACCACGCGAGATAAAAAGTGCAAAGTTGCGTTAACTGTGCCTGTTTTTGCATCAAGCTTGCTGGCGACACAAGATGTGTAAAATGAAAAATTTTTTTTTTTTCCCGTGCAAGAGCAGTCTCTCAAGTGAGTTTTATGCCCCTTCTTTTGGCTGTTAAACGTGGGGTTGGGTTACTGTCAGCCCTTTTCTCACCATGCCACCACGAAGAAAACTTAGCACCTTTGACAAAACCAGGGCGATTGCGTGGATACAAGATGGCATTGCAAAGGCTGAAGTGGCGCGACGACTTGGTGTGCATCATTCAGTTATTGTTAGACTGAATCAGCGTTTTAGGGCGACCAACAGCGTTGAAGAGAGGCCACGGTCAGGTCGGCCTAGGCAGACTACTCCCAGAGAAGATCGTTTCATCGAGAGGCAGGCCCTATTGCAGCGGGATACCACTTCCACCAGCATCCAAAGGCAGCTTCGTATGGCAAATAACACCATCCTCAGCCGTCAAGCCATACGAAACCGTCTTCATCACTTCGGCCTCAGATCATGTCGCCCAGCTGTTCGACCACGACTGCTAGCAGCCCATAGGCTGGCTCGCCGAGCTTTCTGCCATCGTCATGTGAGATGGAACCAACAACAGTGGTCCCAGGTCCTCTTTTCAGATGAGTCGCGGTTTAGTCTTGAACACAATGACGGCCGAACTAGAGTTTGGAGGCGTGTTGGAGAACGTTACATTGATGCAGCTGTTCGCCAGACCAGGGCCTTTGGGGGAGGATCTGTTATGGTATGGGGTGCCTTCAGCCTCCACCACAAGACACCACTCTACCATATTGATGGAAACCTCACAGGCATCCGCTATTGGGATGAAATCCTGGCGCCTTTCGTTGTTCTGACCATGCAACGGATAGGACCCATGGCAGTCTTCCAAGACGACAATGCTCGGCCACATAGGGCCCAGGTGGCCGAAAACTTCATTGTGCAGGCCGGCATCAATAGGATGATCTTCCTGGCGTATAGTCCCGACCTCAATCCCATCGAGCATATGTGGGATGAGTTGGGGAGACGCGTGAAGGAGAACCATCCACTCCCAGAGACCGCCAGGATCTCTTCCAAATGCTGCAACTGGAATGGCAGAGAATCCCTCAGAGGGTCATCAGAACACTGGTCAACTCGATGAGGAGTCGCTGCGTGGAATGTCTCGCCAATGGCGGTGGCCACACCCACTATTGAAATGATTTTGTGAACTGAACAGATTTTGCGAACTTTGATTTCGACCCGACCTCTGTTTAATTGTCTGTAAATCAACAACCATTCATTCGATCCCAATGAAATTCAACGTACGTTGGAACAAGATAATGAATTAAATCTGTTCCCAATTTCAAAATCGTGGCTTTTATATTTTGGAAATTATGCGGGTACATGTAAACTGTGCTTAACTTTATGTGACTAGTATATATATTTAGATTATAACCTACTATCTTGCCCATATATCATTCCTATCAATATAATTATTTTTTTGCTATGGCGAAGTGGTTAGCCTCGTGAACTCCCGGCTGGGAGGTTGTGGGTTTGAATCCCATCAGAAGTCGTGTGGGGTTTTTCTGCCCCGACTGGCTCCTACCCAGAGTTGAGTTGCTGCGGACTCAGTTGGGAAGACTGGGACCACACAGTCGAGTTTCATCCACTTAATGGATGCGTTTCTGAGAGTGTTGCTCAAATTTCCTGACCAACACTGCAGGTGCCTGTATCTCTCGGGCCTGGTTGACGCCAGGATGTATCATGAAAAGAAGTGTAGAGTACAGCCCTGTCATGTAGTCTCAGACCGAAATGGAAATCCATAGCATCATCTTAATCATTCTCATCCATCAGCATAAAAAAAAAGCCTCAAATTCTGTGTGGCCCTTCATGTCCTGCTGTCATGGTGACCTCAATTTCGATCCCTCTCCACGTCTGTGGCCTTAATTTGGTTCCGTCAGGATCACCGGTATTGGCGAGTCCATGGAGGCTGTCGTTGGACGGACGTGGTGGCGCCCTCCAGAGGGAGAGCTCACTCACGCCAGCTCCACGACTAAGCAATTATTGTCGTCAGTAGGGGGCTTAGTATGTGGTGTCCTGCGTATGTTAGATCAGAACAGGCGCCACTGAACACTCCTGAAGTGACTTGGCAGCAGTGCAGTGTCTCCTCCGGTGGGTTGTGTCTTGACGACTTGACACTGACTGCTCCCTGTGGATTGCCGGTGCCGGGGCTGTGGCGGGGCCGACCGAGCTGTGGCTGTGGACGGGGTGTCGGAATGAGCGGCGTGGGTGCACTGCCTCTGAGGTGGTGCTGAGGTTGGGACAGCAAAAAAACCCAAAAAAAAACAACAACAACACAAAATTATTTTTATGATTATGATTATTATTATAATCACTGATACATCTCTTAGATTCTTCCTCACTATCTCTCTTGCTTCTTCTCATTCTTCTTTTTTCTCTCCTCCTCCTTCTGTTCCTCTTCCTTCTTCTCGTCTTCTTACTATTAGTATTGCTATCATTCTTATCACCATTATTACTATTGCTACTATAATCATATTATTGTGACTACCCTCAAACTCCCCATCTTTCTTTTGTTAGTAATGTCATTAGCATTACTACAGTTACTATTGCCATCATTTCATGATTACACTACCATTATCATTAGTAGCAGCAGTATTTGTGTGAGTATACACTTACTATTCTTATTCTAAGCCATCTTTCCCACCCTTCTGCCTTGATTCTGTGCTAGAGTCTTTTGGCACCAAGTGTCAAAGCAGAAGTGACTGGCTGTCTGTCTTTCGTCTTCAACATAATTTGTCCTGCTGGAGAAGAACCCAAGTAGGTCAAAACACGCTGTTTGTTTTCGTGATTTGTTTGTTCTTATGTCTGGCAGCACAGCGGTTCTGTCTTTGTTCTTGTCTCAGAGAATTCTCTGTCACTGAAAAAGATGAAACTGCCCCTGCAGGTGGAGCTATTTCACATGACTTTTGTCAGTAACAGACTGAACAGGGTAAGATGGGGCCGGAATAGCTCAGTTGGTAGAGCGCCGGACTCGTAATCTTGGGGTTGCCAGTTCAAATCTCCGCCGGGCCGTTTCAGTACAGGTGGATTTTTCTCTCGGAGTTAACATTAGTTCTGACTCCATTTCCCATACAGTCCTTCAAATGAGACTATAAACCGAGGTTCCATGTGTGAACACACGCATAACATCTTGCATACACGTAAAATCCCATTACTACTAACTTTAGGAAGAGTTTGGCCGTTGGTATGGATGGCATGTTACACATAGCATGCACCTTCCCCGAAGATGGAATATGGCTGCCCTAATGACGGGATAAAAAAAACGGTCATACACACACAAAACTCCACTCCCTTTGTTGGGTAGATGGGATTAATCCTTGCCTGTCTATATAGGGAGTGTCTGCATGAGTATCAGCCTGCGTACGCAAAAAAAAAAAACAAAAACCAAACAAACAAAAAAAAAACAGGGTAAGATTAGGTAATGGAGCATCACACCAGCTACTGCAATGAGACAGGAGGATGGTTGGACAGTGAGCAGTGCCATGTGTCTCTGGCAGCAGGCGGTATGTACACGGCACAACCACAGCGCTAGAATTGCTACAGGTGTGGACAGCAACGTGATGCGTGTGCATGCATGTTCAAACCGTGAGTGCCATGCATGCCACAAGGAAGGTCATTTGCACGGAGTGTACAGGAGTTCTCTCACAAAACCCAAATCACCTCTTGGACTCTGTAACAGGTGAACAGGAGCATGATAGGGACTGCGGGGAAGATGAGGAACAAGACAACTGCCAGCTAGCAACGTTTCACCATTGCTGGAAAGGGAGGGAACCACGGATGGTGACCATGAAAGTAGACAATGAGAGTCGTACCTTTGACACAGTGACAGGACCAGCCAACAGCGTCACAGGGAGAAACGCCTTCACTGAAATATATTCAGCCAGAAGCCACTCCCAAGAACCCTTCTGTCAAGCCGCCTACCCAGTCAGGAGCACATACCTTTGCAGGGTGGCGTAGATGCTGTACCGAGCATCATGTACAGAAGGCAGACCTGAAACTCTGGTGGCAGACACCAACAGCCGACCAGCAATACTGGGTTGGGGTCGGCCATCAGGAGGATGAATGGCCTGACGAGTCATGTGTCAAGTCAACCGGCTGTCGTCATTGACACTGGATGCAATAATGAACAGACATGCAGAAGTCTTCAGAGAGGAGTTAGGCACTATGACAACGATCAAGGCCACACTCTAACTAAAAGATGGGCAGAAAAAAAAAAACAACCCAAGTTCTGCAAAGCAAGAGCTCTTCCTTATGCCACTCTGCCCCAAGGTGGAAGAGGAACTGAACAGACTGGGGGGAAATGTCAGAGAGAAAGTGACACACTGTGCATCCGCAATAGTTAAGAGTCCCCTTAAACAAAGGTGAGGGCAGAGGCTGTGGAGATAATAACAACAATAATAGTAATAACATAGTATTCATACAGCGCCTGGCCAAAGGCTCTAGCTGCTGACAATCCACACTCTTGTGTACACAACAGGCTGCCTACCTAGACAGTGCCTGCTGGTGATTCATTGAGTCGTTTCCCATGTCATCCTGTCAATATTGTTCACTCAGTTTCCTTACTTCCTCCATTCTTTCAAATTTCTCATGCAGGGTGCATGCTATGTGTAACATGTCATCTGCACAATCGCCAAACTGGCCTTCTCTTCTGAGAGCTGGTGATGGGATTTTACGTGTGTACAAGATATTATGTGCACGTCCACACACGGAACCTTGGTTTAAGGTCTGATTGGAAGGACTACAAGGTGACCATCATCCCATGTCGGGTGTTGATCGTTATCCACTGTCCAAGCCCTCTGATCCTTTTGCTGCACTGGCTGGAGGCAAACTCTTTTTCAACCTGGACGTCAAGATGGAGGCAGATGAACAGCCCTCTGTTGACCATCAACACTCACAAAGGACAGCGTCAATATCCTCCTCCTCCATTTGGGATTTCTTCAGCCCCTGCCATATGTCAGCAGAACATGCAGCGACCTGTTCTAGGCACTGAGGGGGTAATGGTGCACCAAAGTGGCACTGAGGTGACCGGATGAACACACAGCAAGACCATCAGACCAGACTAGAGCAAGCACTGGAGACACTGAAGGAATATGCATAAGATCGCAGAGAGACAAGTGCAAGTTCCTCAAAGACAGGCACAATATATTAAGAGATGTCATCTCAGTAGATGGGCTACAGACTCTGGCTGACCACATCAAGGCGATCTCAGATGCACCTACACCAAGCAGCATCAAAGAACTTCACTCCTTTCTTGGCATGGTGCGGTATGATGACAGGTTTCTGCCCAATCTTTCTGCAGAGCTGCCACCACGGCATTATCCTCTGAAGGCCAGATGACATGGGTGTGGACTTCAGACTGCCACAGAGAGAGTGAAGACTCAACAGATGTCAGTCGAGGGTCTGACACACTATGATGTAAACCATCCAGCCCGGTTGGTGTGTGATGCATCAGCTGTTGGCCTGTGATCAAGAACACTGAAACTGTGTCATTCTGTTTACACAGATCAGTTAAGATATGCACATGAGAAATCTAGCGAGTGACATTATCTCTTCCTGCCATTGCAGTGAACTGTTTTTTGTGTGTCCCTTTGATATATTTTGTTGTAGTGATGGACATATATCTACTATACAGAAGTCTGCCCTCCAGTCAATACAGGATTGTGACCAACAGCACCCTATGGCAACAGCCCAAGTATAGCTCTGGCACCGCCTGGCAACATGAATAAACACTCCCTCCCAGCTGGTGGGAAAGCCCCCTCTTTGTCTCCGCCAGCCACTGCCTTCCCCCTCTCCTCACTTCCACTGTCACTCTCTTTGTGTGAAGACAGGTATTTCTCAGTCTCTGAACAGTCCAGTGTTCAGTGAATAAAGTCTTTTTATAGTCCAACCGTTGTTCTGTCGGGATGTAACGAGTAACCGTACCCCATAACAGCACAAAAACAATCTCATGACATGCCTCTGATCAATAAACCCACACGATGAAGGAGAGTGTGACCCCTGTCATTGGCCATTTTGGCACTGACGGAGAGGCCAGTGTTGCCTCCAGCTTCACCCGAGTCGGTGACAAGAGCCTAAAGATCACCACTGAGGTCAGCTTGCCCAGCAACATTATTGGTAAGGTACAAATCAGACAGGCACAACTCATTTGTCCTCAGGACGCCCTTTCAAAGGGTGTCCCTGTTCGACACCTAGTCGATGGCCAGCACAGAGAGGGAGGCGAACAACAGACAACCTTGATTCACTCAGGTCCCCATGTCAGCTGCTCAGCCCATGCTCAGTCTTAATGAAACAACTTCAATTCCTGTCAATTTCTTCAGTGATGAGAGATGATTTTTGATAGGATTGCTGTATACTAAAGAAAACACACACATTCAATCACGATGGTCTATGATACTGTCAAATGCTTTGGAGAGGTCCTCAGTGCTAACAGCAAGAGAGACCAGAACATACTGTTTTTGAACTGATGACAGTGGAAAGACAAGTTAACATTTTCACCCATACTTCTGTCCCATTCTGGAGAACAGAGATCAGCAATTCAACATATCAAATCCTAGCAGACAAGACATTGCACTGTGTTAGCTTCATAACATTTCTCAAACATTAACCTAAAGATATTCAGAAAAGAAATTCTTGAAAAATAAAGGGTCATCCGTTTGAATGCGTCACCACCAAACTGAGACTTAATCAAGTCCACATTGTGGTGGAAAAACAAAACTTCCTCCCATCCCCCCACCAGTGTGCACACTATGGTATGTTCAGTGAAACATGTCATTCGTGCTGGTGTACACAGATCTTCAGACATTCTTTGTATAATGGTCTTGTTTCAGAATGCAGAACACGTGTTTGTCATGATGGGAAATTAATAACCATGTATATGATGAGAATGCCGCTCAGCGACAAACATGTTCATGGGGAAAAAAATGAACGTCTTCCTACAGTGTCAATACACACAATATACATGACTGTCTTGTCTGAATGCTGTGAGTTTTGGTGCCAAACAACGTTTGGTGAAGAAGATTAGTCTAGATGATGCACCATAACAGCAGTTTTCACTATTTGTAATTCTTTTTTTCTTAACATCAGAAACCAGACAGTCATCAAACTGTGGGAGAAAAGCATGTGATAAAAGGGGGGAAAAAAACGTGTGTGTGTGTGTGTGTGTGTGTGTGTGTGTGTGTGTGTGTGTGTGTGTGTGTGTGTGTGTGTGTGTGTGTGTGTGTGTGTGCATGCGTGTGTGAAACATGCTTGCATATACCAGGTTGGTCAGTGTATTTGTGAGGATGCTGCTGTACGCCTGAATGTATACCATTTTACGTGAGAGAGTACTGTGTAAACTTTACCTGGGTAAATTTTGCTAGCAGAGCACTTCCAATGCCATTCCCTCTGAACTCTTGAGCCACGTAGAAGTCCTCCATGGTACATGTTCGCCCGTACCAAGGGCTGTAGGTGTAGTAATACATCAAATATCCCACCAGAGGACGCTTTCCCTCTCCTTGGCCTGTCAAAGAAACAGGAATTTCAAAATCAATAAAAACAGAATTTTCAGAAATCGCTACCTGACCAGACTGGTGGCTATGTCTTACCCCGTGTAACAGCCCGTTCTTACCCCCCCCCCCCCCCCCCCCCCCCCCCGGAACTTACCCCTCCGGGGTTTAGAGTATCTTGAGTACCTACGTACCTCAGCTTGTACAATGCAGATGACTAGTGGTCAGTGCCATTGACCACTGGTCATTATGACGAAAATTGGAGATTTTAACTATTTAACAGCTAATAAGTGTTTCCCGCATGCTTTTGTACCTTGTACAATGTAGAATACCTGTGGTCAGTGCCACTGACTACTGGTTATTACGACGTAAATTGGAGATTTGAACTATTTCACAGCTAATTATAGTCTCCCGAGTACCTGTGTACCTTGTACAATGCAGACGACTGGTGGTCAGTGCCACTGACCATGACGTAAATCAGATATTTCGACTATGTTACAGTTAATCAGTGTCTCATGAGTGTGTGTATACTTTGTGCAATGCAGACAACCAGTGGTCAGTGTCACTGACCATTGGTCACTTTAATGTATATCAGAGATTTTAACTATTTTTTACACATAATTAGTGTCTCCTGAGTGTCTGTGTACCTTGTACAATGTAGATGACTGGGGGGGGGGGAAGGGTCAGTTCCAACTGGGGGGGGGGGGGGGGGGGGGGAGAGTTCCAGCTAGTCCTGGAATGACCCCGGGGGTAAAGGCAGGCTACTCCAAGGTAAGTTCCAGAGAGGGGGGGGAGGGGGGTTGGGGGGTGATAATGGGCTGTTACACCGGTGTTGATACACCCCACCACTCCCTGTCAAGTCCTGAAGTACATAAGATAAAACAGAGTTATGTTCTCATTTTCGGAAGACTCCTTACAGCACCACTTGCCTCCCTTGAATATCCCATCTCAACCGAGTGGTTAAATGATACTTTTTTTTTTTTTTTTTTTTAACTTCATATAAAATCTGATCGGTGGGAGGGAAGCGCCAGCGTGTGGTCAATGAACTATGACCAAAAACTCCGTTTGACAGGAAATTTCTCATTTCTCAAACAAAACTTACCTCACTTGTGCCAAAGGTAAGATTAGGTGACCAACTTACTTTGCATGTCTCAATGTGTCTCTTACTGGCTCTAGTATGATCTAGACACCCTTGATCTGGCTTAGGTACAGCTTAACACACACACACACACACACACACACACACACACACACCCCACCCCGGTTAAGTGTCATGTGACATACCTCAGACATAAATAATGTGCTTAAAAAGAGACTGCGCTCTGCACACTTGACGTCTGCTGTCCAGTCTTCTGCTTCAGTAAACGAGGCTTCCACTGCCCTAGTTCTTTTTCATCACAGCAATCTTCCACCACAGTGCAATGTTGACAGAAAAAACCTGAAGCCCATGAGCCCCGATACCCACATGGTGAGAGACAGGGAGGGGGGGGGGAAAAGCAGGTTATTATTATTTTTTTTAAGCCAAACCCACAACGACGACATCCCACACCCTTTGTACATCTTAGAGAGCAATGTGTTGACAAAGGCGAACTTGAAGTTTTAGTCTTCATATTGAGAGCTCTAGAGATGCCTGCTTCTGAAGGCAGGGAGGGCAGACAAAGCAGATGGAGGTGATCTGAGATTCAGCCGCCGTGGCGAAGTGGTTAGCGTCGCGGACTCCCGGTTGGGAGGTCGTGGGTTCGAATCCCATCAGAAGTCATGTGGATTTTTCTGCCCCGACCGGCTCCTACCCAGAGTTGAGTTTGCTGCGGACTCACTTGGGAAGACTGGGACCACACAGTCGAGTTTCATCCACTTAATGGATGCGTTTCTGAGAGTGTTGCTCAAATTTCCTGACCAACACTGCAGGTGTCTGTATCTCTCTCCGGCCTGGTTGACGCCGGGATATATTATGAAAGGAAGCGTAGAGTACAGCCCTGTCATGTAGTCTCAGACCGAAATGAAAATCTGTAGCATCATCATAATCATCCTCATTCTCATCGATCAGCATTAAAAAAAAAAAAAAAAAAAAGTCTCAAATTCTGTGGCCCTTCATGCCCTGCTGCTGTCATGGTGACCTCAGTTTCGATGTCCTCTCCGTGCCTGTGGCCTTGGTTTGGTTCCGTCGGGGTCACCGATATCGGCGAGTCCATGGGGGTTGTCGTTGGACGGACGTGGTGGCGCGCCTCCGGAGGGAGAGCTCACTCACGCCGGCTCCGCGACTAAGCAATTATTGTCGTCAGTAGGGGGCTTAGTAGGTGGTGTCCTGCATATGTTAGATCAGAACAGGTGCCACTGAACACCACTGAAATGACTCGGCGGCAGTGCACTGTCTCCTCTGGTGGGTTTGCCTCTTGACGGCTTGACATTGGCTGCTGCCTGTGGATTGCCAGTGCCGGGGCTGCGGTGGGGCCGACCGGGCTGTGGCTGTTGACAGGGTGTCGGAATGAGCGGCGTGGGTGCACTGCCTCTGAGGTGGCGCAGAAGTTGGGACAGCAAAAAAAAAAAAAAAAAAAAAATCTCTGAGATTCAGGGAAGCCAAATAAGGCTGGGAGTTACCGAGGATGGATAGCTCAGTTGGTAGAGCACCGAACTTGTGATCCTGGGGTTGTGGGTTCAAATCTCCGCCGAGCCGTTTCGGTACAGGGGGATTTTTCCCTCGGAGTTAACATTGATTCTGATTCCATTTCCCATACAGTCCTTCGAGTGAGACTATAAACCTAGGTTCCGTGTGTGAACGCACGCATAACATCTTGCACACACGTCAAATCCCATCACCAACTTTCAGAAAAGTAGGCCAGTTAGGCCGTTGTTATGGATGACATGTTACACATAGCATGCACCCTGCATGAGAAATGGAAAGAATGAAGGAAGTAAGGAAACTGAGTGAATGATATTGAACAATATTGACTGGATGACACAGGAAACAACTGAATGAAGCGTCAGCTGGCAGCTCTTCAGTCAGCACTACCCAAGTAGGAAGCCCATTGTATAAACGCTTAGACCTTGGTCTCTAGCCAAGATTAGGCGCTATATAAGTATTCATCATTATTATTATTTAATCCAAATCTCTTTTTTAACGGCTTAGTTACTGATGGCACGTTTGCAAACAAGTAGGACATAAACACAAATCTGGTGAGGTAAGTATGAGAAAAACAATTAACCGCAATGTTTATGGCCCATAGTACTGACAGCAATGGCAGCGCTGGCTGAGGCAGCTCTGTGACAAGTTCCAACACTCTGATGAAGCTTGAACCGAACTACTGGTCTCTTGTCTTCAACACATCGATAAATCATACTGTCTGTTGTCTTCAACAAGTCAATAAATCATGCTTCTGTTGTCTTCAACACATCAATAAATCATGCTGTATGTTGTCTTCAACACAATGTCAATAAATCATGCTGTATGTTTTCTTCAACACAACATCAATAAATCATGCCGTCTGTTGTCTTCAACACAACATCAATAAATCATGCTGTATGTTGTCTTCAACACAACATCAATAAATCATGCCGTCTGTTGTCTTCAACGCAACTCAAATAAATCATGTCGTCTGTTGTCTTCAACACAACATCAATAAATCATGCCGTCTGTTGTCTTCAACACAACATCAATAAATCATACCGTCTGTTGTCTTCAACAACATCAATAAATCATGCCGTCTGTTGTCTTCAACACAACATCAATAAATCATGCCGTCTGCTACACTGCTGATATCAACCAGAATTTGTAGAAATAAAGGTAATGATTTCTGTTAATTCAATTTCTCAGCAAAAAAAAGAAAAGAAAATAATTCACACACAAGCATGTTTGTTTTCTTTCTATCTTCTTTCTCTTTTTCCATCTCTTTGTTTGTGCCTTTTCATGGCATTTCTCTTGTACTGCCGCTCATTCTGTCACACAGCCTCAGTACGGCAGAGCAGTCCACAGGGAGCAGTCCATGTCAGCTTGACATCAGGTCACCCACGACAGGAGACGCTGCGCTGCTGCCGAGCCATTTCCGTGCAGCTCAGCACTGCCTCCTCTGACCCAGCATATGCAGGACACAACCTTTCATGTTTCAGTTTCATCAAGGAGGCGTCTCTGCATGCAGACTAGTCCATATACGCTACACCACATCCGCTTTTCTTTTCTTTTCCTCTCTTTCTGCATACGCAGGCTGATCCTCCTACGGACACTCCCTGTGTAGACAGGCAAGTGTTAATCCCATCTGCCCAACAAAGGCAGTGGAGTTTTTGTGTGTATGATTTTTTTTTATCCCGCCATTAACGCAGCCATACTCCAATGTTGGGGAAGGTGTATGCTATGTGTAACTTCTCATCCATACAATGGCCAAACTGGCCTTCTCTTCCGAAAGTTGGTGATGGGATTTTACATGTGTGCAAGAAGTTATGCGTGTGTTCACACACACGGAACCTCGGTTTATAGACTCATTCGAAGGACTGTATGGAGAAATGGAGTCAGAACCAATGTTAATTCCCGAGGGGAAAATCCCCCTGTACCGAAACAGCCTGGCCGAGATTCGAACCCGTGACCCCAGGATCACGAGTCTGGCGCTCTACCAACTGGGCTATTCGGCCCCCCACCACATCCGCTAAGTTTTAAGATCACTCTGAGCAAGATTAAAGTTGATGGATAAATGATCTAATGATTAAGTTGAGAGGAATTTAAGAAGAGGGTCTCATGGCTATGACTTAACAGATGCCTGACCTATGCATTAGCGCAACGTGCTGGTCAGACCTGAATACCTACCTAACGATGGTTGTGCCATTATTATCATTGTATGCGTGTGTGGTGAGCGTACAGATGTGTGTGTATGGGTGTGTGGGCACGGGCCCAAATGTGTGTGCCAGTGTATGCGGTGCGTGAGTGCATGCGTGTGGGTATGTTTGCGTGTGCATGCATGAGTGTGTGTGTGTGTATACATGTATGCACATGCACATACTTGTGGGTTTTTGTGTGTGTGTGTGTGTGTGTGTGCATGCATATGCGTGTGTGTGTGTGTGTGTGTGTGTGTGTGTGTGTGTATACGTGTGCAGAAGTGCATGTGCTTGTTTTGTGTGTGTGATTTGTGGGCTTGTGTGAGCATGCTCCTGCGAGCACATGTCTACTCTTGTATGTGTACATATATATGTGTGCATGTTGTGTGCCTGTCTTACATACCTTTTAAGCTCCCTACAACAACGAAAGTCCAAGATTAGTGTGAATGAATGCCTCTTTCCTAAACACACTACCACATTCAACCAAAGACGAGTCTCCAGAATCTTGTTGACATTGATGCTTTTGATAGACACTTGCTGACACTGATGCTTTTGACAGACACTTATTGACACTGATGCTTTTGACAGACACTTGTTGACATTGATGCTTTTGATAGACACTCACAATTGGCATGAACATGAACAGGAACTGAGGTCACAATGAGAGCTGGTCATCGAAGAACTGAGGTCACAATGAGAGCCAGACACTGAAGAACTGAGGTCACAATGAGAGCCAGACATCGAAGAACTGAGGTCACAATGAGAGCCAGACATTTAAGAACTGAGGCCACAATGAGAGCCAGACATCGAGAGCCAGACATCGAAGAACTGAGGCCACAATGAGAGCCAGACATCGAAGAACTGAGGTCACAATGAGAGCCAGACATTTAAGAACTGAGGCCACAATGAGAGCCAGACATCGAAGAACTGAGGTCACAATGAGAGCCAGACATCGAAGAACTGAGGTCACAATGACAGCTGGACATTGAAGAACTGATGTCACAATGACAGCCAGACATCGAAGAACTGAGGTAACAATGAGAGCCAGACACTGAAGAACTGAGGCCACAATGAGAGCCAGACATTGAAGAACTGATGTCACAATGAGAGCCAGACATTGAAGAACTGAGGCCACAATGAGAGCCAGACATCGAAGAACTGAGGTCACAATGAGAGCCAGACATCGAAGAACTGAGGCCACAATGAGAGCCAGACATCGAAGAACTGAGGTCACAATGAGAGCCAGACATTTAAGAACTGAGGCCACAATGAGAGCAGACATCGAAGAACTGAGGCCACAATGAGAGCCAGACATCGAGAGCCAGACATCGAAGAACTGAGGTCACAATGAGAACCAGACATCGAAGAACTGAGGTCACAATGACAGCTGGACATTGAAGAACTGATGTCACAATGACAGCCAGACATCGAAGAACTGAGGTAACAATGAGAGCCAGACACTGAAGAACTGAGGCACAATGAGAGCCAGACATTGAAGAACTGATGTCACAATGAGAGCCAGACATTGAAGAACTGAGGCCACAATGAGAGCCAGACATCGAAGAACTGAGGTCACAATGAGAGCTGGTCATCGAAGAAGAACTGAGGTCACAATGACATCCGGACATTGAAGAACTGAGGTCACAATGAGAGCCGGAGATTGAAGAACTGAGGTCACAATGAGAGCCAGACATCGAACATGTAAAAAATTTGTGACTTTTTTTTCCCCCTTTTCAATAATGTTCAATGAGAATACTGGTGATAATGTGTTGTCAACTCTAGTCTAAGACTACTTGATAAGCCTTTCATCATAATTCCTGGCTTCAAACAGGCCTGAGAAATAAAGACACCTGCAGTGTTATATATGAGCGACGCTCAGAGAAATATCTATTCAGCGGACAAAACTCAACTCTGTGGCTCTAATTTTTTGCTGTTGTTTTTTCATTCAAGTCCATCTCAGTGGATGCTGGCAGGAGTTCCACAAATAACTTCTTCTGATGGGGACTTGACCCCACCACTTCCAAACCTGCAACACTAACCACTGTACCACAGTGGCTAGTTCAGACACGCTGATTGGAATAATGAAGTGGAAGTGGAAGTGAAGCTCTGACCAGGAAGATCAGGAAAATAGGGGGTCACGGTCCACCCCAAGCCCACCAACACCATCCGCAGCCAACTGGTCGCCCCCAAGGATAAAACCAACAAACTCGACAAATCCGGCGTCATCTACAGAATAGACTGCCGTGACTGCAACCAACACTATGCGGAGAAACAGAACGTCCCCTCTAAAAGAGACTCACAGACACAAGAGGGACTCTTCACCTGTCGGAGCACACCTGCACTCCGAGCAGCACCAATTTGACACAGACATCGTCAACATCCTGGACAGAGAAAAAACAAGTGGTTCCAGCGAGGGGTCAAGGAGGCCATCTGCATCTCAGCCACCAATCCCCTGCTCAACAGGGACCAGGGCCACTACACCTTGCCCCCGGTGTACGCTTCACTGATTCGGTCACGTGACTTGGGTACGTCCCATGGTCACGTGATCTGAATCGAGGGTTCACGCAGTCAGCAAACAACATCGCTGAGGAAGATGGCCGGATGGCTGTCGAAAGCTACAAGTGAGTAGTGCATTTCTTCTGTTGGGAGGCTAGGTCTAACTTCAGGAAGCAAATAATAAAGTGGTCTTCTGCACAGCTGGGCTTGTAGAAAACAGTTCCAGTTTCACAACAGCAACTGTACCAATGACTGGACCTTCCTGTGCGTTCTCCCATGATACCAAACAAATGCAGTCCAGGGATCTAATATATACACGTGAAACACATACAAGCAGATGCATCAGACTCATGGATGCATGTGCTCATGCTTCTTCCACTCTCACCCTCCCCCCCACCCCCCACCCCACACATATAAACTCGGCACTTCAGTCTACAGTATTTTTTCTTACCTTCTTCAACCAGCTCAGCCACAAATGTATCGAAGAATCTTTTGTCTCCGAATCCATCTGTTTTCAGATCTAGAACAAACAAAAAAAGGTGTCATATGTATGTGTGTGTGTGTGTGAGAGAGAGAGAGAGAGAGAGAGAGAGAGAGAAGAGAGAGAGAGAGAGAGAGAGAGAGAGAGTGTGTGTGTGTGTGTGTGTGTGTGTGTGTGTGTGTGTGTGTGTGTGTGTGTGCCTGCGTGCGTGTGTGCGTGCATGTATGCGTGCGTGTGTGTGAGTGCATGCGTGCGTGCATGTGTGTGTGTGTGTGTGTGTGTGTGTGTGTGTGTGTGTGTGTGTGTAAGTTACGTCAAAATACCTCTTTTCGAGAGTTAAGGAATAAGCTTTGTAGTTTTCTGTTTCAATCTGCCTTCACACATTAAAGAAAAATACCAAACAGAACACGTAGGAAAAGTAAATCAAATGGAAGCATGGGGAAAAACAGAGAGAGAGACAGATAGAGAGAGAGAGGGGATGGGGCGTGGGGGGAGACAGACAGACAGAGACAGAGTTAGAGAAGAAGAAGACACTCAATATTGAAAATTCTTTTCTTTACTTTTCCCTTCATGGAATTGTACTTTGTTTCTTTGCATTCAGAATCGTAACTTTGTCTTGTGAATTGAATCAATGGTTTCTACTGTGTCTTTGTATACTGAACAGTAACTTTGTCCTGTGAACTGAGTCGATGATTTCTACTGTGTCTTTGTATACTGAATAGCAACTTTGTCTTGTGAACTGAGTCAATGATTTCTACTGTGTCTTTGTATACTGAATAGTAACTTTGTCCTGTGAACTGAGTCGTCGATGATTTCTACTGTGTCTTTGTATACTGAATAGTAACTTTGTCTTGGGAATTGAGTCAATGATTTCTACTGTGTCTTTGTATACTGAACAGTAACTTTGTCCTGTGAACTGAGTCGATGATTTCTACTGTGTCTTTGTAAACTGAATAGTAACTTTGTCCTGTGAACTGAGTCAATGATTTCTATTGTGTCTTTGTATACTGAATAGTAACTTTGTCCTGTGAACTGAGTCAATGATTTCTACTGTGTCTTTGTATACTGAACAGTAACTTTGTCCTGTGAACTGAGTCAATGATTTCTACTGTGTCTTTGTGTACTGAACAGTAACTTTGTCCTGTGAACTGAGTCAATGATTTCTACTGTGTCTTGTGTACTGAACAGTAACTTTGTCCTGTGAACTGAGTCAATGATTTCTACTGTGTCTTTGTATACTGAACAGTAACTTGGTCCTGTGAACTGAGTCAATGATTTCTACTGTGGATCTCACTGTCTCTTTCCTTCCTTGACCACGGGGTTTGAATGACATGTGTCGCTCTTTCCTTACAAAAGCAGCATGTCTATAACCAAGAAGAGTGAACACGCTTTTCCCCACAGGTAACAGCTTCATCAGGATTCTTAATCTCATAAACATAATCTGAATAAAGTATCTTATTAAGGAGGCATTTTCATCAAAACTGGTGGAATATGCGTGGGAAAAAAAAAATTATTTGTGTCAAGACACAAATTTTCATCCACGTTAAGCTGACCAAAAAAAATTAATGGATCACTACAACCAGTTTGTACAGAAGACGTTTCTACTGTGTTAGCTTGGGCGTTGACATAAATAGGATCAATAAGTGTTTCTGTGCTTTCAGTAATGCGAATAGGGACTGTTAATTATTTGGTCAAATCCGTCCAATGCATTACTGGAATTTCATTTGGTACAAGGCACTGTTAATTCTGTAACAAAGTTGCCCAAAAGAACCCGTTCTTTTGATTCGAGCGTTGCGGTATCCACCATCAAATTAAACCTGTTGTAACAGCCAGTCTCAGCTGGGTTTCTAAATGGTAATTATACCAAAACTGCCATACAGGGTTTAAAAAACTTTGATAAATTCTACCTTATATTTTTCATGACATTTCATACTTTTGAAACTTGTCAATCTTATGCGGTTTAAAAGCAAACTAGCCCATCTACGTGCCACTAGATCTAGTCGGGTAATGTCATAATCTGACATGTACATATGAGAATCTGAAACTGTATCTGTGTTAACAAAGACTCTGCTATGCAAAACACAAGAAAATCATTTCCACTGTTATGAAGGACTGCTGCAATTTCAGTCTTATTTTCCATATTTATGCTTAAATATCAAACATAAAGGCCCTCTTGGGAGGGCCATTTTTCTAAACTGGAAGGTATGATATTAATACAAACACGTCAACTACAGATATACAACTGCAAAAACCTTACCAACAGAATTTCTTGGCAAAAATCGTAGGTGATCAATATATTAGAACGAGCAAGTACAAAGCAGCAAATTGTAGGTACTATGATCATCAGCAACAAACAAGAAAAACATTTTACATCATGAATAATCAAATCACAAATATAATACCAGACAGTGCTTCATGAAAGCTCACCAGGCACGATGAAATGATGGTATCAAATTGTTCTGCACCCAGAAAGGAGAAGAACAAACTCTTATATACATACACATAGATAGATAGAGAGAGAGACAGACAGACAGGTAGGTAAATAGATATAGATCGACGTATAGATTAGACAGATAGATAGTTGATTGGATAGATACATGGACAGATTGATAGATACCTAGCTAGCTAGCTAGCTAGACAAATAGATAGTTGATTGGATAGATACATGGACAGATAGATAGATACCTAGCTAGCTAGCTAGCTAGACAAATATATACAGACACATATCTATAAAGATGTAAATATAGATATATAACTTATGTAGACATACATACAGAGAGATATAAAGAGTGAAAAAAAAAGGAAAAGATAAAAGACTGAAAACAAGCAACAATGTTCAAAAAAAATATATACACATGAGCAGAGGGCAAGCATCTAATTTGAATTTAAAAAAAACTATTTGTGTGCATATCACTAGCAACACACTATGCATGATAAATAGGGCTATCGTTTGCTCTAGCAACAAACAGGTACAGAAGTGTGCAAAAAATCAGTTCATCAATGTACCAATCGACAACTTCCATTCAAGCGTAGCAAGCAGCAACATACACATACACTCAGCATGTGCACTGCAAACACACACATGTACACATAAACACACACATCACACACACACACACACACACACATACATAAACACACACACGCACACTTACACTCGTACACACACACACACATAAACACACACACACAAACACACACACAAAACACACAC
>JADBJO010007291.1:85000-115533 GCA_016801955.1 Conus betulinus
AAGGAGAAACAAACAAAGTACAAACAAAAACTACATCAAGAAGCCAAAAAAACATCAAACAGCAGTTAATGAATATTCCAATGTTTAAACTCTCATTACCTTGTCACTAGATTTCAAGTCAAAAAGTAGTATGTTATATAGTCACAGAACAAGAAATGTCGAGGCTCTTTAAAATCAAAGGGACAATCACTATGCGTGTGTGTGTGTGCGTGTGTGCTTGCATGCGTGTGTGTGTGTGAGTGTGTGTCACGTGTGTGTGTGTGTGTGTGTGTGTGTGTGTGTGTGTGTGTGTGTGTGTGTGTGTGTGTGTGAGACAGAGAGAGAGAGAGAGAGACAGAGAGAGAGAGTGTGTGCTTTCCTTTTTTAAATACTGTTTCAACGTTTATAGTGAAAGTCATTTTCATGGCACAAGCTTTATCACAGAAGCATTCATCACTGATAATTTCAAGGATTTTGATTACTCACATTTAATTTACTTTTACTCAAGTGTCAAACTTACTGTAATCATTCGCATGATATCTGCACAGTCTTGCTCTGTGGCTTCTCGAATATGGTAATTCGCCATGTGGACAGACTCAGATGAAACTGCCCGTGGGGTTGCCTGGACACAAGAAAGGCAGAGAAAAGCTTGTAAAGTTTGAAATATGATAGTATATTAGTAGTACAGACAGCTTCAAGTCAGTTTCTGATTTTTGTTGATGTATAAACTAGTCACACAGGTCAAAACGACATATACAGCTGCTGACAGACTTTCCGATCATTTACAAAAATAAATGTACATATATATATATATATATATAAAATATATATATATATATATATATATATATACACAATACAGTAAATGTGTATTTGTATATATATATATATATATATACATACAATAAATGTGTATTTGTATTTTTTACCCTTCACATGATGCCTAGGGATACATACACATAACACAATCACAATGCATGTTTCTACGTACGTATACAAAACCTTTCGCCTGGTGCCAGAGAACTGTGGCTTTCTGCCATGGGTAAGAACGTCATTGTCGCAATCCTCATCATCGGTAGAATGTTTCAGGTTGGTACCATGAGTGTATCAGTGCTGGGAGTCCAAGGATCGAATCTCCTCCAGGATGTATACGTTAACTCAAGCCAGGCTTACCAAAACGCTCTCCAAACAAAATACAACTCAACTGACAACTGATGGGGCAGAGAGAGGTTGTGTGTGTGTTTGTACACATATTGATAGAAGTGCAGTGTGATGAAATAACCACAGCAGGATGAAGTTGTAGACCTTAGTTAACTTCTGAGTTGGTGTGAATGTCAGGTGACACAATTTGCAATGGTGTGTGTTCATACACTGGTAGGGGTGCTGTGTGATGAATCAATCACAGCAGGACGGTGCTGCAGACTTCGGTTCACTTTGAGTTAGTGTGAATGTCACACATTTTATGCAATTTCTTTTTTGAACACCTTTCTCCTGGTGTCACTCCAGTTTTGACGTAAACTCTAAAAAAAAAATCTGTCAAGCTTGAAAAGGAGTTGAAACTTAAAATATCAGAATAGAGTTTTTTTTTTTTTTTTGACATTGTTCATTTTATCTTCTCTCTCTTTCTCTCTCTTTCTGTGTGTGTGTGTGTGTGTGTGTGTGTGTGTGTGTGTGTGTGTGTGTGTGTGTGTAAGTGTGTGAGAGAGAGAGAGAGAGAGAGAGAGAGAGAGAGAGAGAGAGTGTGTGTGTGTGTGTGTGTGTGTGTGTGTGTGTGTGTGTGTGTGTGTGTGTGTGTGTGTGTGTGTGTCCATTGATCTGGACTCATCAGCTGAACTCAGCTGATTCTGTTGGCCCTCCCTTGGCATCCAATGGAGACATAAAACCAGTATTTATAATTCTGTGGTATTCTCACTACCAAGGGTGAAAAAAAAAAACAAATTCACTGCCATCCCATAGCAGCCAGGAAAGGTAGACAACCACATGAGAAGAAAATATTATAGTAGCATACCCATAGCAGCCATGAAAGGTAGACAACCAAATGAAAAGAAAATATTGTAAGCAGCATACCCGTAGCTGTATAGCATGTTGACAGCTGTCTCTATGTCTGCTTTGATGGCTTCTGCTGGTATCTCATCCGGCCCTGCAGCCTTCCCATTTTCAGAGTCATGATGGCCTTCTTGTATTTCAGATTCATCATCACACATCATCAGACAGTACTTAGTTATCTGAGAAAAGACGGGAAATTCACAGATTATGCAAGTCTCTCAGCAAAACTTGTTGCAGGAAGTTACAATATTTCAGAAAGTGAACCAATGCCTTTAGCTATCACCAACAACAATCAGGGGGAACATGATGCAGCATGAACTAGCTGGTAGAAGAAAAATATTTAAGGTCAATCATTTACAGAACGCTTGACCTGTCGTTCCTGTCATCAAACCTGAATAATGTACATAGTTGAAGCTGGATATATGTTGCTACGCCTGGGGACATTTTGTGCTGATTTATTCAGCTGCTGACTAACCCAGCCCACCAGGTAAGTTGAGTTTTTTGTAAATTTGTCGGCTCACACAGCAACAATTTCCTTCACTTTAGTTCAAAATGTCCATCCCATCTGTCCTTTTAACCTTCCTCCATCCTCCACCCCCCTTGCCCATTAAAATGATTAAGTCATTTTCATATGGAAACTGAAGACTTGTATTTCCTGTACTGTTTATTTCCGCTCTTTGTTTGGTTTTTGTTGTCCTACTTTAAGAATACCGATAGGCTGCAGCTGAATACTTCAATTGTTGTTGTGTTCATCCCTGTGTTCTTTCTCGTGTTTCTCTGACAAAACCTGTACTCAAAGCTGCCCCTTATGAAATCGTGTTTTGATCCATAACCTAACTTCTCACACACACACACACACACACACACACACACACACACACACACACACACACACACACACACACACACACACACACACACACACACACACATACATATATATGTACACACACACACACACACACACACACACACACACACACACACACACACACACATGTATACACATACACACACAGAGAGTGACATACAAAGCTGGTAGATTTATCTTTAAGGTTAAATTTGATTCAATCGTTCATATTTGAGTGTACCAACTTTTAAT
This sequence comes from Conus betulinus, assembly GCA_016801955.1. Taxonomy (NCBI): domain Eukaryota; kingdom Metazoa; phylum Mollusca; class Gastropoda; order Neogastropoda; family Conidae; genus Conus; species Conus betulinus. The sequence continues at coordinate 88,128 of JADBJO010007291.1, forward strand.
GTACAGTTTTTACGGGTAATTTTGATTACTTATTAAGTGAATTTCAAATTATGCTCCAACAGATGAGAATATCATCAAAATGACCGTACCAGTTAGCAAGCTGTATTAAGTTTAATTAATGTTATGATGGACTGGTTTTTAGTTACAAACTGAGGTTGCAGCAGGTGGTTTATCTAAACAAATCTTTTTTTAAAAAAAAAGTATGTAAATAACTCTGTCAAACTACATGGACTTCCTGAATCAAAAGACAAAACACAACATGTTTCAACCACTTAGGTCTTCTTCAGGCAGGGTAAACAACACTCAGGACAATGAAAATGAAGAACGAGTTTTAGTTTGATTCAAGAATGTGGTCCTGCAGAATTCTTTAACCATGGTAGAGAGGCAGTAACTGACAGTGATACCGTAACTACTGTCTACAGAACATCTGGCCTAGTGACAAGTGGCCAACACCATAGACTCCTTGTTAAGTAACCCTCATCCTTCCCTAGACACTAGAAAGGACATTTCCAACATTACCAGAACTACCGTACTACCAGTTTGACAGCCATTTAATCATTCTGACTTTGCAAGCAGAGGTACCAGTACCTAGTGCTGGAGATCTGCAAAGGTGGAGGCACAAGGCAACAGATCCTCAACCTGCTAAACCCTTGCAAAAAAAAAAAAAAAAAAAAAAAATATGAGCAACAACAAAAAATACCTTCACCACCACAGAAAATTTGACCACAGCTTCACAGACTCCTGAAGGCATTCGACAGAGCCTGTAAGTAGAACCCTATGGTCCCACAAATAAAGAAATTAAACATCAGGCAAAAGCTAATCAGCCCCATCCTATGACTAAATCTCCAATGAGACCAGAGTGGTGCTCACACAAGGTGCAACTAAAGAAGGTTCCATACTTCAGCTGAAGTTCACCAGGGCTCTCTTCTATTCCACACGCTTTTCAGTTCTGGAAGGCTTCAGGCCTGATGCACTCAAAGATCACATCAGCACAATAAGTTTTTCAAACAGTGACGACCTGGAAGACAGTGAAAAGGGTGAAAGGCAGGGCAGTCTTTGGGTGGAGGACAGGGCAGTCTTTGGGTGGAGGACAGGGCAGTCTTTGGGTGGAGGACAGGGCAGTCTTTGGGTGGACGACAGGGCAATCTTTGGGTGGAGGACAAGGCAGTCTTTGGGTGGAGGACAGGGCAGTCTTTGGGTGAAAGGCAGGGCAGTGTTTGGGTGAAAGGCAGGGCAGTCTTTGGGTGAAAGGCAGGGCCGTCTTTGGGTGAAAGGCAGGGCAGTCTTTGGGTGAAAGGCAGGGCAGTCTTTGGGTGGAGGGCAGGGCCGTCTTTGGGTGGAGGACAGGGCAGTCTTTGGGTGAAAGGCAGGGCAGTCTTTGGGTGGAGGACAGGGCAGTCTTGGGTGGAGGACAGGGCATCTTTGGGTGGAGGACAGGGCAGTCTTTGGGTGAAAGGCAGGGCAGTCTTTGGGTGAAAGGCAGGGCAGTCTTTGGGTGGAGGACAGGGCAGTCTTTGGGGGAGGACCTTGTCTTTGGGTGGAGGAGGGCATCTTTGGGTGGAGGACAGGGCAGTCTTTGGGTGAAAGGCAGGGCAGTCTTTGGGTGGAGGACAGGGCAGTCTTTGGGTGGAGGACAGGGCAGTCTTTGGGTGAAAGGCAGGGCAGTCTTTGGTGGAGGACAGGGTAGTCTTTGGGTGGAGGACAGGGCAGTCTTTAGGTGGAGGACAGTGCAGTCTTTGATGAAAGGCAGGGCTGTCTTTGGGTGAAAGACAGGGCCGTCTTTGGGTGAAAGGATGGGCAGTCTTTGGGTGGAGGACAGGGCAGTCTTTGGGTGAAAGGCAGGGCCGTCTTTGGGTGGAGGACAGGGCAGTCTTTGGGTGGAGGACAGGGCAGTCTTTGGGTGGAGGACAGGGCAGTCTTCGGGTGAAAGGCAGGGCCTTCTTTGGGTGAAAGGCAGGGTAGTCTTTGGGTAAAAGGCAGGGCAGTCTTGGGTGGAGGACAGGGCAGTCTTTGGGTGGACAGGGCAGTTTGGGTGAAAGACAGGGCAGTCTTTGGGTGAAAAGGCAGGGCAGTCTTTGGTGGAGGACAGGGCAGTCTTTGGGTGGAGGACAGGGCAGTCTTTGGGTGGAGGACAGGGCAGTCTCTTTGGATGAAAGGCAGGGCTGTCTTTGGGTGAAAGGCAGGGCCGTCTTTGGGTGAAAGGCAGGGCAGTCTTTGGGTGGAGGACAGGGCAGTCTTCGGGTGAAAGGCAGGGCCGTCTTTGGGTGGGTGAAAGGGCAGGGCAGTCTTTGGGGGTGGACAGGGACAGGGCAGTCTTTGGGTGGAGGACAGGGCAGTCTTTGGGTGAAAAGACAGGGCAGTCTTTGGGTGGAGGACAGGGCAGCCTTGGGGGAGAGGGCAGGCAGGGCAGTCTCTGGTGTGAAAGACAGGGCAGTCTTGGGGTGAAAGACAGGGCAGTCTTTGGGTGGAGGACAGGGCAGTCTTTGATGGAGGACAGGGCAGTCTTTGGGTGGAGGACAGGGCAGTCTTTGGGTGGAGGACAGGGCAGTCCTTGGGTGCAAGGCATGGCAGTCTTTGGGTGGAGGACAGGGCAGTCTTTGGGTGGAGGACAGGGCAGTCTTTGGGTGAAAGGCAGGGCAGTCTTTGGGTGAAAGACAGGGCAATCTTATGAAGACCACCTATGGCAACAGGCAGTTCAGTTGTTGTTGTTGTTGTTTTTTGAGACAAGACAATCTTTGGAACGCAGACAAGACAGTCTTTGGGGGACAGACTGGGCAGCCTGTAAAGGTCAGATGGAACAGTCTTTGGGTACAGACAGTAAAGCTTTGGGGGTTGAAACAGTAAAGTCTTTGAGGGACAAACAGTAAAGTCTTTGGGAAACAGGCAGGCAGACTTTTTAGGACTGGAGGGGCAGTCTACACAAGACAGAAAAGGTGAGAGTACATAAGATTGTGAAGATCCATTAGCTCATGTTGGAGAGCTGGGTAGGGATTTTTTGGAAAGGGGTGTGGGGTGGGAAGGTAGGTGTTGGGGGGAAGGGGGATCTGGTCTTCCTGTCCTCTTCTTCCTCCATCATGTGAACACCTCTGACATGATGACGATTATTTAAAAAATAAGGGGATGAAAACAACAAAAAATAAGCAACAACAACAAGAAGAAGAAAAATGATAGCCAAAGACAGATTGCTATCTATAGTTGAAAGTGCTAATCAATGTGGAGCAGCAAGCTGGATTTTTTTTTTTTTTTAGGGGGGGGGGGGGGGGGGGGGGGGGGTGGGGGGGGGGGGGGGGGGGGCATTCACAGACTCAGGTGCATTTCAACCAATGTTAATTTTCATGGAACAAAATGTATTCACTTATAAAAACTCATAACTTCCTTCTCAGATATCTGATCGAGATTCTTTCAGCACATTTTGAGCTCTTTTTGATGGGTGTGTTCATTTTTAAATCTAGTGATTTTATAGGCTGAAACAAAACACAAAAAAGGACCAGGTAACACAGAAACAATCTTACCTGTGTATTCAGTTATCCAGCAGGAAACTTCGAAACACTTGTAGAGAAACGAGGATCAAATGAAGAAAACAGAACTAGTTCAAAACGAAAGTACGACCTTGCCAAGTCCAACTTTAAATATATATTTTCTCACGAGAGCTCGCTTTTCACATGTGAAGGGCCTTTGACAAGGCAAATCAGTACAACTTTCAAGCAACAAAACTGAACAGAAACATTTGGCAGCCTCTCCATCAAGCACCGTCCATCTACCTTGTTTTTTCAACCGTTCACAACTTTCCGCTGCGTACACACGGAGAGAAATGAACCGTGTTTAGAGCAAATTGAAGAGACATTGTACTATCGAAGGATTGCCAGTAGCTTATCCGTTTGAAAGTCGTAATCTTACGCCTAGATGATAACTCAATAAAACGCCGTGAGCCTACGACCATGACCTTAATTGTTTCCTTTGAACTGGTCGGAATGGGAAGGTGTGTGACGGTGGACATTATCTTTGAAAGCAAAGGTATGAAAACCGGGGCTGTCATGATTAGGCCCGATCAAAATAGCTCAATTAGTGGCCAGTCGAGTGCACACACAGATAGCGTCAGCCGACATCACCGTCGGTACGAATTAAAGTCGTGCACAAGTAAAGTGCTTTTCTGGGCGTTTACATTGGGCAACGCCGCGCCGCGTTTCCATAAGCCTAGTTTGACACCTTTTTCATTCTGTTCCTATCCAGCTACAACCCCAAACTGATCATTTGCATCTTGGCTAGTTCAGAATTATCTCCCCCCTCCCCGTCATTTTTACCCCCCTCACGTGCGAGGGAGTAATATGCGTGTGTTGGTGTGGCCAGAGACGTAGAAGTTTCACGTCTCTGATGTGGCTCAATTTCAAAGGTGTGCAGCGAGTGTAATTTTCTGCTTACGATACATTAACACTGCATGAATGATGCTGCCATTTCTCGATCGATCACCGTCCATTCGGTTTGTTCTTAATCGGTTCATTTCTACGTGTTGCTCGCTTACGGCCAGCAGTAAACCGTTTGGTAAAATCGCAGGGACGTTGATCGATCGGTAGAGATAGCGATAAGTGTTCCATATTCTTCGCCATAATGTCGACAACAGCTTGTCATTCTTTGGTTGAAATCGGCTGGTTGTCTAGTTACGCGTCCTTATTTCTTTTTTCTATCGAAGTTTATCAGTTGCGACGCCGCCATGTTATCGGTCGCCCTTTTTTACTGAACTGAATAAATCTTACCGAAACTAAGGAAATCTTGAATGAGGCAGAGGACAGTTAACAGTAAATAAAGAACGAGTAGGGCAACGCTTGCTCCCACAATGATTTAAATGCACACCCGTAACTCCAAACGGATGCAGCTCACGACACCGAATCGTCTAGCTGAAATGACGACACAAAACACACAGGACAAACAAGGAGACCCCCACTGCCCCCTTCAACCCCCACCCCACCCCCACCCCCCAAAAAAGGAGGGGGATGGGGGAGTTGCCAGTTCAATGAGTGTGAAAACTCTTCTCCACAAACACACTATCATGTTACTCATTATTTACATGATGTATATGTGATAGCACGCCACCCCCTTCTACGCACCCTACGCACCCCCGTTTTCTTAATCAATTCATTCTTTACCCACTTATCTATCCATTCTCTTCTTTTATGAACCCTGCAAACACCATTTCTATCTCCTTTCCAAAATCCACAAACCCAAGAATTCTGGTTGCAAAAGTGAGACGACTGCAGGCGGAAATCTAAACAAGTATTAAATAAATGTCGGCGAACCGCCCAGAGAAACGTGGACAAACGAGTCACAAGACAAAACACAACGCCTTCTTCCTTGCGCTGAACTCTGAAACGATCTGAAGCGATCAAAGCTAAGTGAATTTTCGTTATTTTATTCGTTTTTTTGTTTCACCTGAAGAAAACCTAAGAGGTCGAGGTTGTGTTTTGTCTTGTGACTCGTTTGTCCACGTTTCTCTGGGCGGTTCGCTGACATTTATTTAAGATTTGCCAAGAATTCTGGTCGACCGATTATTTTTATTTATTTATTTATTTAATCAAATCTTTAATCACAGGTACGTACTATGTTTACACAATACAAAGTGAGCAGCAACAAGCTAAAACGCTAATAGTGTGCTCTGCAAAATGACAATACACACAACTAATTTACCTGGCGGCCACAGTAACACAAATATTACATTATTTATATGAAAACAATTGACAGTTTAAATTTATAAATCGCATGAAGAATACAAAAAGAGAACATCCCCGCCCCCCACCCTTTCCCGAAAAGAGAAAAAAAATATTAAAAGAAAAAAAAAGAAAGAAACGGAGATTAATGAAGAGAGACGATGAGAAATACACCACTGGCACACTCATTTGTTACCATCATAATTTGCAATAATGGCAACATTTTTTATACAATCTTTTTTTTTTGTCATACCTGAAACCTCCAAAAGGCAATGTATTTAAAACCGGTTGCTTCCAGAGAGATAAACTTATAAACAGCTTCAAATATCAATATATTGGTATCTATATGCAGATTATGGTCACCTTTTAACAGAATTTGAACATTTCTGTAGTGTGATGGGAGATCGGAAATAGTATTTGCGGGTTTCATTAAAACGAGGACACAACAGAAAATAGTGCTCAGCTGATTCCTCCCATTGCCACACTCACACAGTGGGTCGTTAATTAGATGGCGGTTGAACATATCATATCTCAGATCACCTATTCCAAGACGAAGACGGCAATGAATTTTTTTTTTTTTTCTCGCAAAGGTAAAAGTACGGTAGTATGACAGGATCATCAGCCGATAGATGATGCTTGACTACACTTAAAGATGGACTGGTTTTAATGTGATCTGGGAGACTATTCCATAAGGATGTAGTTGAAGAAGTAAAGGATTTCAGTGCTGCATTTTGGAGTTGTACGCTCTCACGGTCTTCTCCTGTGATAAGGATCCCTGTCCAAAACAAGACCAGGCAAAAGATCAAGTAAATAATCCGGACACATGCCGTTTATCATTTTATGATAATAATTTTATGTCTTTTCCTCCTTTCCTTGAGTGAGCAAAATCCAGATTCTTCATATAATTTTTGATGACTTGTTCCACGAACAGCTCCAATAATTGTTCTTACAGCTTCTAAGTGTAAGTTTTCAAGAGAATTGGATTGCATTTCGGAGCAGTTGTCCCACACAACATCTGCATAGTCAAAATTAGGTAATAAGAAAGATTTATACATGATTTCTAAGGCTCTCCTACTAAATCTATATTTTAAACTTTTCATACAGGAAAGCAGCACAGTGATTTTGTTTCGTATACCATTAATACGTTCATCCCACTTGCAATTATTTTCAAGTATAAGTCCTAGATGTTTAGTCTTTGCCTTGAAGATGTGTTTTCCAAAATTATAGGGGTAAAACTAGATAATTGCCTCGTAAAAAGTTAAGTAATTCTGTTTTCTCTTCACTGAATTTTAAATTCCAGCGCTGCGCCCAAAGATGCATCTTTCGTAGATCAGAATTGATTGTTTCTGTGCGAATAGTAGGATCATTAAGTGAGAAGGACATGCTGGTATCGTCCACAAAAATTTTAACTTTAGATCTTATACTGTCTGTAATGTCGTTAATGTAAATAAGAAATAAAAGAAGTCCAAGAATTGAGCCTTGGGGAACTCCTGCAGGGATTCTGACATAGTTTGATTGGTCATCCTTGATTACAACTGCCTACATGCGATCAGAGAGATAATCGGTGAACCATGCTAACAACGTCCCTCGTACGCCATTGCCTTCAAGTTTACGGATGAGACCTCTATGCCAGACAGGGTCAAAAGCTTCAGAAATGTCGAAGTACACAGCTTGCGTTGTGATTCCACTATCAAATGAGGAACATAAATCGTTATAGATACATAATAACTGATTGACTGTGGAATCACCAGGGATAAATCCAGATTGGGAAGGTGAAATGATATCATTTGACAATAAAAAATCGAAAACTTGCTTGTGGATACATCTTTCCTCAACCTTTCCAACGCAGCAGAGCGAAGAGACTGGACGATAGTTGTTACAAAGATCCTTCGATTCTTTTTTTTATGGAGTAGTCTTACATGGGCTTTTTTCCAGACGTTTTGAAACTTTGCTTCAATCATATTTCTGTTGAAAATTGCAGTCAATATAACTGGAAGAGATGCAATCAACAACCTGTTGTGAATCAAACCAGGCCCTACTGCTTTATTTTTGTTCAGATTCAAGATAGCATCCTCACCATTAGTAGCTGTCAAAGAAATGTCCGTAATTTCTGGAACTATGAATGGTACACCTGGGACTTCATCATTATCATTTTCTAAAGTGGACTGAGCAATGAAATATTTATTGAAAGCGCTCGCATTGTCCGTATTGCTAAAGTTTACAATGCCATTAAAACAATTGGAGGTATTTCGTTCGAGTCAATACTTTTTTTTTTTTAAAAAGATTTTACCAGATGCCACCATTCTTTTTTTTTTTTTTCTTTTTTTTTTTTTTAAACCAAAATTTGTGAAGTTAGAAACCGTATTGTCTAATTCCACAACATAGTCAAGTTGTCTTTGTCTTCCTCTTGATGTCACATAATTCCGAAATCGACGAAACCTGCACCGATCTTCTGGATCATTGGTATGTTTATGTTTATTGTTTTACGTTCCTCTATTAACAGTCTTATTTCATCAGTCATCCAGGGGACGTCGTCAGGACGTACAGTAATAACTTTAGACGGCACGCATAGTTTCGCTTTTTCCATTAAGATTTTTGAAAACATTTCAGCACTTTGATCTACTGATCTGTTGTGAGTAACGTCGTTCCAGTTTACAGCACCTAACAGGTCACAAAAACGATCTGCATCTAACTTTCTATAATTAAGTATGGTCCTTTTAAATGACTGGTTCTTGATCACAGTATGTCTAATCATGGCGCCAGGAACACTATGATCACTGCAAATAGCTAGCAAAACGTCAGTGGATGTTACAATGTTAGGGCATTGTGTGAAAACCAGATCCAAACACGTTGCACTCGACTCTGTAATCCTTGTGGGTTCATTAATAAACTGAGTGAGCCTGTATCGATTCATGATTCCAAGTAAGTACGGTGAGGGTGTCGTAAGGAAATCACTATTGAAGTCACCAAGAATAATAAATTCTAACGAAGTATTATTTACCTTACAAATGCTTTCTTCTATCTGATCCCAGTAACTTACAGGGGAACTTGGAGGTCGATAAAATAACCCAACCAGTAGACTACTTTGGCCAAGTTTTGTCTCGACCCATACAGCTTCAAGGTCGATCTGGTCGAGGTTTACAAACTGAATATAAATAGCAACTCCACCATGTGGGTCATTTGGTCTGTCACACCTGACCGGAGGATTAAAATTTGTCATATGTATTGAGTCGTTCTTGACCGAATCTGATAGCCATGTTTCTGATACTGTGATAATGTCGAATGTATTATATTCTGCTTCAAAGACATCCATTTTGTTTCTTATACTGTTGACATTTACATGAATTATCTTCAGATCAGTTATGGTATCAGATCCCGGATTAAGTTCAACATCACCTGACAACAGCAGAAGCAGTTGATGAATGAAAACAAATATGTATTGTTAAATATCGTACTACTGTTACCACGAAAGTTGACGTGAATGACCGATTATTCAGCTTGTTCTTGTACCACTAGTCTCATTTCTGAGTTCTTGGACTCGGTGTTTCAGTCTCTAGTTACAGCGCTTCCAACCTACGTTAAAGATACCAACTATGCTCTCAACATCTTCGACCAGTTCATGGTTTCCTCTTCACTATGAACGTGACAGCTTTGTACAACTAACATACCTCACAATGAAGGCCTTGCAGCTGTCCTCAAGAAAAGCTATCTGAACATTGATATTACCACCATAGTCCGTCTTGCAGAACTAGTCCTAACGTTAAACTCATTTCTGCTTCGCTGAAAACCACTACTGAAAAGTACGTGGAGTGGCCATAGGCACCAAAATAGGACCATCATATGCATGCCTTTTTGTCGGATTCCTAGAAGAAAAGATCTTTCGCACCTTACAAGTAAAATTTCCTGACTTCTTCAAACGATTCATTGATGATTGTGTAGGAGCCACATCCAGTTTGAAATCTGACCTTCTACAGTTCATAACATTTGTTTCCAATTTCCGCCCAGCTCTTCGCTTCACCTACGAGGTTTCGGAGACCTCTGTTTTGTTTTTTGGATATCCAGCCGTCCATCTCAGCTGACTCACAACACCTGTCAACTTCTGTTTTCAACAACGCCACGGCTTCTCATTCTTACCTGTTGTATTCATCTAGTCATCCACGCCCTGCAAAGGACAGCATTCCCTTCTCCCAGTTCCTACGTCTCGACGTCTGTGCAGTGATGACCAGGACTTTGAAGCAAAGGCACTGGACATGGCATCCTTTTTCGAGACACGTGGTTATGCACATGTCATTGTTCAAGAGGCTCTTGTTCAAGTAAACTGTCTCCAGTCAGAAGCCTTGATGTCCAAACCTGATGCAGACAACAAAGACCGTATTCCATTGACGCTTATCTACCACCCCCATCATATTCCTGTCAAAAACATCCTCTTATGCCATTTCAAATCTTACAATCTGATGCAAAGCTGAAATCGATCTTTCCCAAACCTCCCCTCATCGCCTGCAAGAGGACAAAAAGACCACATGGTATGAATCAAGTTCAGTGAAAACACCAACTCCTCAGCCAGAAACTACCTGTGCAATCAACCTGGATGTAAAATCTGCGCTTTCATTGCCCAACATCCACAGCATCACTGGCCCGAAAAGAAAATGCAGAGTCCAATCCCATTTCACCTGCCAGTCCACCCAACTTGGTGTACGGACTGAGATGCAGCCTCTGCTCAAAGTTGTACGTTAAGGAAACATATCGTACCCTCAACGAACGCTTTGTGGAGCGCCTCAGAGCCATCCAGTCATCTCATCCAGCACCAGTGGGGATTTATTTCAATGCTGATTGCCACACAGCCAAACCCATGTCTCCGTAGCTGTTGTTCGGCAAAACCACTCCTCAGCTCCAGAGAGAAAAATAATGGAGTCAAGGATCATCTCTCGCCTTGGCCCCCACAGTTCCTGACGGACACAATTCCCACAACTGACTTTTTTTTTTTTTTTTTTTTAGTTTGAATCATTCCAGCTCTCTCACTTTCCTTTCCCCGAACCTCTCCTCCATCCGTTCTCTCTCTCTCCCCAACCCCCCTCCCCAATTTCCCCATCCCACCATATTTACATTCACACCCCATGTGCATAGGATATCTATAACATAACATGTAGAGCATAATATATAGGCCTACATTCCAAAACACCATCTCACCATCCAGGTATGCACACTCGTAGACACATGCACATGTGGACAATCCATATGCACCTTTTTTTTTAATAGGAGTTTCCATCCAACCCCCCATCCCCACACACACCCCTCACTCCCACATTTTCCCCCTCATACACACCCTCAAGTGTCCCCTTCTAAGCATGAGATTCCTCCTCTACCACTCTCTCTTTTTCTCTGTCTCTGTTTCTGTTTGTCTTTTCCTTCCATCTGCCTCTCTTTTTTTCTTTATGCCATTACACACACACACACACACACACACACACACACACACACACACACACACACACACACACACACACACACACACACACACACACATGTGAGCGCGCGCAGGGCGCAGGCATGCGCATGCATGCACACGCACACACGCACACACACACACACACACACACACACACACACACACGCACGCACGCACGCACGCACACACAGACACACACACACACACACACACACACACACACACACACACACACACACACACACACACACACACAGATAGTTTGTATATTTCTAACACGTTTTGTTTTGCATGTTCAGCGTAAAATATTTTAAAAGATTCGACTGGTTCATCTGCGAATTCATTCAATCAAATGAAACTTTTTTGGAATCAAAACAGAAAAAAAAAAATGTCTGACTTCAATTAAGGTATGACAAGGCTTGGAACTTTAACACCTTTCTCATTCGCGTTAGGCATATGAGAAGATGGTCACCACACGCATGATCCCGTGAAAAATTTCTACTGACACTGCGTATTTCAGATGTCTATATGGAGTCGACAAGTTATTATTCTTGTAGCTTTGTCTGTTAAGAGAGAGAGAGAGAGAGAGAGAGAGAGAGAGAGAGAGAGAGAGAGAGAGAGAGAGAGAGAGAGAGAGATGAGAGAGAGAGAGATTGTGAAGTGCGCGGAGTTGTGATGAGCGAAGGTATCATATATATGTACTGTTGGCAGATTTCTGATTCATTTGTTTTAATGAGATAACCTCCAAGCACCCTTTTATCTCACCGAGTGTTTTCTTCACCTGGAAACTGTATCTTGCTAACAAGGAACGATAAACGAGGGCAGCAGATGAGGACTATAAACAGCGCTGATCACGCCACAGATTTCTTCTACCGATGTTAAATCTGGGTCAGGCCGGTGATTGACATACACTGAAATCAGTCCCACTTCATATCCAGGTAAGAAACAGATTAGGCTGAAGTGGCCCCTTACTTATCAGGGCTAGCCATATTGCAGGCAATGCGAATAGTACCTGTGACCGCTAGCAAGACGACGACATGAAACACCTGTTATTTTTGGACCGTGCGTAGGAAGCCTGACTGAACAAAAACTGCAAGATGACGACTGTCATCCAAACATCGATTTGTTCCTCTGGGTAGGAGCCCGTCGGGGCAGAAAAATCCCACATGACTATGATGATGGGAGAATCGAACAAACGACCTCCCGGCCGGGAGTCCACTAACGCTAACCACTTCGCCATGTCGGACGGCCCAAAGCTGAAATCTGTCTTGAATTCTCTCTCTCTCTCTCTCTCTCTCCTCCTCTCTCTCTCTCTCTCTCTCTCTCTCTCTCTCTCTCTCAGTGAGTGTTGGGACTTGCATGATGTGACATAAAAACATTTTATGTGTGTGTGTGTGTGTGTGTGTGTGCGTGCGTGCGTGCGTGTGTGTGTGCGTGTGCGCGCGTGTGCCTATGTGTGTGTGTGTGTGTGTGTGTGTGTTTTGGGAAAAAGGAAAAAAAAGAGTGGCAGATAGCAGGATAAAAGGAAACCAGAAATAGAGATGGTAAAGAAAAAGAAAGGGAGAGAGTGGAAGAAGAGGAGTCTTATGCTTGGAAGGGGGCGGGCTGATGTAATTCAAAACTGAAAACCTTCGCTATGAAACGGGAGGAATATGAGCTGTGCAGAACAGAATCACGAACTTGATTCAGCAGTTTGCATGAGAGGTTCATGCCACGTATTTGGAAACATATCCGTGTTTCTCTATGTCTACATTCCTCTAAGTTCTCCCAGGCCTACATTTGCCCAGGTCCTTATTCCCCCTAAGTTGAAATTCTCCCAGGTCTATATGTGATGTGGATGGAGGGGTAAGGGTGTGCAGGTGAAGACAGGCAGATGGTGAAAAAAGTGCAGGAGCCAAGGGACAGCAGCCAGCCAAGAAGACGCAGAGGGCGAGGCGGAGTTTTTTCCCCTTTTATTTCGCCTCAATGCCACTCGCTCAAGGAACACTGATCACTCTCAGAACTGAATGGTTGAGTTTTACGTCCTCATAGCGAAAGCTTTTAGGGACATGTTCTCAGACAGCACCTCTAAATATAGAGGGGCTAACCGGTGTAACGTGGTGAAAACCGCCCCCCCTTCCAGTTTAACTCCCGGGAGTCAGTCTGGCACTGTCTCAGATTAACTCCCGGGAGTTAATCTGGGTCTGCGCCAAAGCAGCCCCCCCCCCCCCCCCCCCCCCCAACAGGTTCAGAAACCCCCCCCCCCCCCCCCCCCCCCCCCTCTCTTCTTCTTTCTGTTTATTAGGCCTGTTCCAAAAATGACCCCTACCAGTCTCAGAATAACTCCCGGGAGTTGTTTTGAACCTAAAAATTTTGACTCTAAACTAACTCCCGGGAGTTCATATAGGGCAGTGCCAAATCAGCCCCCAACCCCTTGGAGAGTTAAACTGGAGCTGTTTCCAAACTAACTCCCGGGAGTTCTTCTGGGCCCAAAACTTTTGACATTAAAATGACTCCCTGGGAGTTAAACTAGCGCAAGTGGAGAGTCATTCCAGGACAGGCCTGGAAAGGCCCCCTCGGGAGTTAGACTGGCGCAGGCCCGGAACACATCCCCCCCCCCCCCCCCCCCCCCCCCCCCCCCCCGGCCCTCCCCTCTGCCTCAATTAATGAAGAAATGGCCAATAAACGCTTCAGTGGAGAGTTAATCTAGCACCGGCCAAGAACAACCCACCAGGAGAGTTAAACTGGACCTGGCCCAGAACAGCCCCCCTTGTGTGGAGACTTTGCTTTAAACAAAAACATCATTCACCGGGAACATTGTGCAGCGAACATCAGAACATGGATCATAACAAACGAAAGCTTATATGGGGAGTTAATCCGGCACCTGCCCAGAACTGACCCCCCCCCCCCCCTCCCCCGAGAGCTACTAGCCCAAAACAGCCTCCAGTATAAAGAGTTAAACTGGACCTGGCCCAGGACATCCCCCACCTCCTCCTGGGGAGTTAATGTAGCACCGGCCCGGAACAGTCCCGCCTAGAGAGTTAAACTGGACCTGCCCCAAAGCATCCCCCGGAGAGTCAAATTGGACCTGGCCAAAAGCAGCCTCCTTCCTGGGGATTAATCTAGTACTAGCCCAGAAACCCCCCCCCCCCCCCCCCCCTGAGAGTTAAACTGGACCTGGCCCAGAACAGACTCCTAGAGAGTTAAATTGGATCTGCCCAGAAGCAGCCCCACCGGGGGAGTTAATCTGCCACCGGCCCAGAACAACCCACCAAAAGAGTTAAACTGGACCTAGCCCAGAGCAGTCCCCCTTATGGGGAGACTTTGCTTTAAACAAACATTATTCAACCGAAACATTTTGCAGCGAAACATTTTGCAGGTGGGGGTCTGTTTGGGGTAGGTCCAGTTTAACTCTCTAGGGGGCTGTTTTGGGCTGGTACCAGATTCACTGCCCAGAAGGGGGCCGTTCTGGGCTGGGTCCAGATTAACTTTCTAGGGGGCCTGTTCTGGGCTTGTACCAGATTAACTCCCAGGTAGGGGGCTGTTTTTGTCCAGGTCCAGTTTAACTCTTTCGGGGGCTGTTTTGAAGCAGGTCCAGTTTAACTCTCGGGGGGGGGGGGGGGGGGGGGGGGGGGCTGTTTTAGGCCTGTGCCAGATTATCTCTTCAAGGGGGGGGGGGAGGGGCTGTTCTGAGCCAGTTCCAGTTTAACTTTCCAGGGCAAATTCTAGGGCTGTTGCTATATTAACTCCCCAGGAGGAGGTTTGTTCTGGGCCAGGTCCAGTTTTACTCTCCAGGAGGCTGTTCTGGGCCGATGCCAGATAACTCTCCAGTAGGGGGGCTGTTCTGTGGGCCAGGTCCAGTTTAACTCCCTGGAGGGGGGGGGGGGGGGGGGGGGGGCTGTTCTGGGCTGGTGCCAGATTTACTCTCCAGGATGGGGGTGGGATGTTCTAGATTAGGTTCAGTTTAACGCTCCAGTAGGGGCTGTTCTGGTCTAGTGCCAGATTAACTCCCCAAGATGGAGGGCTGTTCTGGGCCTTGTCTAGCTCAGGGGGCTGTTCCATGACGGTGCCACATTAACTCCTCTGGAGGGGGGCTGTTCTAGGACAGGTGCAGCTTAACTCTCCAGAGGGGCTTTCTGGGCTGGTGCCAGATTAACTCCCCAGGAGAGGGGAGGGGGGGTGGGGCTGTTTTGTGCCAGGGCCAGTTTAACTCTCCAGGGAGGCCTCCAGGCTGGAGCCAGATTAACTCCCAGGAGGGGGGGGATGGGGGGGGGGGGGGGGGGGGGGGGGGGGGGGGGGGGGCTCTAGCTGCTCTGGACCATGTCTAGTTTAACTCTCTGGGGGGGGGGGGGGGGCTGTTTTGGGCCGGTGCCAGATTAACTCCCCGGGAGGGGGAGGGGGCTGTTCTGGCCTTGTCTAGTTTAACTCTCCGGGGGGGGGGGGAAGGGGGGTGTTCCATGACAGTGCCAGATTAACTCCTGTGGGGGGGGGGCTGTTCTGGGACAGGTGCAGTTTAACTCTCCAGAGGGGCTGTTCTGGGCTGGTGCCAGATTAACTCCCCAGGAGGGGGGGGGCGGGGGGGGAGGGGGGGGGGGCTGTTTTAGTGCCAGGGCCAGTTTAACTCTGGGGGGGGGGGGGGGGGGGGGGGGGCTGTTTTGGGCCTGGTGCCAGATTCTCTCCCAGGAGAGGGGGGGGGGGGGCTGTTTCTGAGCCAGTTCCAGTTTAAACTTCCAGGGCAAATGTTTCTAGGCTGTTGCTATATTAACTCCCCAGGAGGGGGGTTTGTTCTGGGCCAGGTCCAGTTTTACTCTCAGGAGGCTGTTCTGGGCTGGTGCCAGATAAACTCTCCAGTAGGGGGGCTGTTTCTGGGCCAGGTCCAGTTAACTCACCGGGGGGGGGGGGGGGGGGGGGGGGGGGGGGGGGGGGCTGGGCTGGTGCCAGATTTACTCTCCAGGATGGGGGTGGGATGTTCTAGATTAGGTTCAGTTTAACGCTCCAGTAGGGCTGTTCTGGTCTAGTGCCAGATTAACTCCCAAGATGGAGGGCTGTTCTGGGCCTTGTAGTTTAACTCTCCAGGGGGGCTGTTCCATGACGGTGCCAGATTAACTCCCCTGGAGGGGGCTGTTCTAGGACAGGTGCAGTTTAACTCTCCAGAGGGGCTGTTCTGGGCTGGTGCCAGATTAACTCCCCAGGAGAGGGGGGGGGGGGGGGGGGGGGCTGTTTTGTGCCAGGGCCAGTTTAACTCTCCAGGAGGCCTGTACCAGGCTGGAGCCAGATTAACTCCTCAGGACAGAGGGGGGGGGGGGGGGGGGGGGGGCTGCTCTAGACAGGACCATGTCTAGTTTAACTCTCTGGGGGGTTGGGGGGCTGTTTTGGGCCGGTGCCAGATTAACTCCAGGGGAGGGGGAGGGGGCTGTTCTGGGCTTTGTCTAGTTTAACTCTCCAGGGGGGAACTGTTCCATGACAGGTGCCAGATTAACTCCTGTGGAGGGGGGGGGGGGGGCTGTTCTTGGACAGGTGCAGTTTTTAACTCTCCAGAGGGGCTGTTCTGGGCTGGTGCCAGATTAACTCCCCAGGAGAAGGGGGGGGGGGGGGCTGTTTTGTGCCAGGGCCAGTTTAACTCTCCAGGGAGGCCTGTACCAGGCTGGAGCCAGATTAACTTCCCAGGAGGGGGGGGGGGGGGGGGGGCTGTTCTAGGCCAGGTCCAGTTTAACTCTCTAGGGGGGCTGTTTTGGGCCAGTGCCAGATTAACTCCCCAGGAGGGGGGAGGGGGCTGTTCTGGGCCTTGTCTAGTTTAACTCTCCTGGGGGGCTGTTCCATAACGGTGCAGTTTAACTCCCTGGAAGGAGGCTGTTCTAGGACAGGTGTAGTTTAACTCTCCAGAGGGGCTGTTCTGGGCTGGTGCCAGATTAACTCCCCAGGAGAGGGGGGGGGGGGGGGGGGGGGAACGGGGGGGGGGGTGTCTGTTTAGTGCCAGGGCCAGTTTAACTCTCCAGGAGGGGGAGGGGGCTGTTCTGGGCCAGTTTAGTTCAACTCTCCAGTGGGTGGCTGTTCCAGTCCGGTGCCAGATTAATTCCCCAGATGTCTTAGGGGGCTGTTCTGGGCCAGGTCCAGTTTAACTCCTCAAGGGGAGGGGCTGTTTTGGGCCAATGCCAAATTAACTCGCTGGTGGGGGGGGGGGGGGGGGGGGGGGGGGGGGGGGGCTGTTCTAATCCTGTTGGGGGGCTGAAATTGGTGCAAACCCAAATTAACTCCCGGGGAGTTAATCTGGGACAGTGCGAGACTGACTCCCGGGAGTTAAACTGGGAAGGGGGGGCTGTCTTTCTCGCTTTCTCTCTCATAGTGACCAGGATCGGAACAGTGTGGACAGAGGAACTGACCCGTATCTCATTGGACACGCGTAAAGCAGACGACGCTATGGCATGCAATCATTCATTAGGTGTGTGTGTCTGTGGTGTGTGTGTGTGTGGTGTGGGGGGGGGGGGGGGGGGGGGGGGGGGGGGGGGAGGTACATGACTGAGTTTTATTTCCAAGATTGTGTATTCTTTTAAAAAACATCGTTTCATAGCAGCGGATTACGTACTTAGAGCATTAATTACAATGCAAATCTTCATGATTAATTGTGTGTGCAGAAAAGAAGCACAGAATGCTGTATTTAGGATAGCTGTAAGGATACGGTGCTGATGTAAGCCTAGGAGGGGAGGTGGGGGGGTGGGGGGGGGGGGGGGGGCACACACGACGTTTTTTGAAAAGCATTTCCAGATGTGTATCCAGTTGATGTTCTGATTGTTCGGGTGTTTGTAGGACGCGGTTGTTCCACAAGCGTATCAACACACATTCCTGTATGATGTAGGCGTGTAAGAACTTTTCCCGACGCTACTTGGGTCCTTTCGCAAGTGTTTCGCTAAGGCTTGCAGCTGGGTTTTGTTTGTTTGCTTTTTTTTTTTTTCAGTATTATTATTTTTGTCCAATATCTTGCTCTTGCTGAATTGATATCCTTTTTTAGGTCACGTTGTTGGGGGTGTCTGTAAAGTGCGTTTCGCAAAGACTTTAATTTCATGTTTTTATGTATACCAGTCTCGATCTCGATCTTCTTTGTTTTTTCCCAGTATTGTTTTTACACTTGTTCTGTAACGTGAGACAGTTTTTGGTGTCTTTTTCTGCGGAATTTAGACATGTGCGTGTGCGTGCGTGTGTGTGTGTGTGTGTGTGTGTGTGTGTGTGTGTGTGTGTGTGTAAATGTATATATCTAATGTATACACATCAGTACGTGTTTATATGTGTGTGCACATAGTATGCACGTATATGTAGGCGTGTGTTCAAGCATTTGAATGCGTCAACTTGTGTGCAAGTGCACTTTTCAGTATGAGAGAGAGAGAGAGAGAGAGAGAGAGAGAGAGAGAGAGAGAGAGAGAGAGAGAGAGAATCAACATGCACGCACACACGCAAGCACGCACAGACATACACAAAGAGAGACAGACAGACAGACAGGGAACAGACAGACAGAGAGAGAGAGAGAGAGAGAGAGAGAGAGGAGCGAGAGAATCAACATGCACGACAGACGCAAGCACGCACAGACAGACACAAAGAGAGACAGACAGACAGCAGGGAGAGCGAGACAGAGAGAGAGAGAGAGCAGCGATGAGAGAGTTCAGACAGAGAGAGAAAGAGAGAGAGACAAGAGAGAGAACGAAGCATTATGTTCCAGATGACAACAGAGAACGAAGTGATTCCGACATATTATTTCTGTCCTCGCTTTGCCACGTATAATTCCATTAATTCATGCAACCAATACATACTTCATTTCATACATCAAAGCTATACCGAATCATTCTGATTAGTCATACATCAATTTCATTCTTCTCTCAATATTTTAGCATCATTTCCAAAACTGCAAGAACATACTAGAATTAACAAAAAAAATGCCACTTAGAACTTCTTAATCTGCTTTTGATGCATGATACAAACACATTCTCTTATCTTTGATGTACAGTTTCCATAATGACCTGACGTTAACTTCTTGAACATCTTTTGCGTTACTTTTCCATTAAAAAAAAAAAATCATTTAGTATTTCATAGGCCTTTTCATTCCTCTTTTCTTATATTTACACACCTTTTTCCGTTCATTTTGGTTGCCTGCGAGAAAGTCCATTCATCTGTTACACATCATTTCCAATCACATTTCAAAATATAGACATCGGTATTCATTCTGATTCATCTTGAATATATCATTTTCCATCAGTCTTTGGCAATGTTTTTAAACAGTATTTCCACACATTCTTCACTAAATCAAACAAAATTCTACCGGTCTGTAACATAAGCTCTCTGATTCATCTTTTCATTAGATTTCCAAACGATTTCCTCCACCTCCCCCCCCCCCCCCCCCCCCCCCCCCCCCCCCCCAACCCCCCCCCCCCCCCCCCACCCCCCCCCCCCCCCCCCCAATGAATTTCAAAGTCAAAAGAAAATTGCCATATTATCTTATTTCCCCCCTTAAATGTAGACTACAGTCTGCAGTCATATTTTTAAGACCTGAATTCTTGTCATCATGAGAAAAACAAATCTGACGAACCGCTTTTTCAATGAGACTGTAATGCGTTTTAGCTATACATCTATTCGATTCATGTTTCATCATATCATTTCAATCCTTTTCGATACTTTAAAAGCTCAGTGATAAACTCTGTATATGATTCAGGGAATGCCCACAGGACTTTAGGGAACTTATTTCACTGACCGGTTTAAAAAAACACGCTGTATTCGTTCTCATTCATCCATGCCCTTTGTTCAGT
The DNA here is from genome assembly GCA_016801955.1 of Conus betulinus. NCBI lineage: Eukaryota > Metazoa > Mollusca > Gastropoda > Neogastropoda > Conidae > Conus > Conus betulinus. The sequence goes on from JADBJO010007291.1 coordinate 108,041, forward strand.
ATCTTTTTACGTTTACCCGTTCAGGGACAAGACGGAATCTCATTTTTTTTTTCTTTCCATTTCCATACTGTTTTACCGAGGTCCTACTATTTACAGTTTCCAATCTTTCATCAAGAAAATGAAGTTTGAAAAAAAAAATGCATTGGGCTTACAGACAAGGAAAAAAAAAAAAAATGAAAATGTGAAAATCACAGTAATGAGAAAAAAAAAAGTGTTATGCCCCTTTCCCTCCTCCTTCCCCACCCTCACTCCTCCTTCTTTTCACTTCTTCATCGACTCTTCTGCACCCTCACATCTCTCCTCTTTCTGTAGAAAAAAATAAATCCAGAATAATGAAAAAAAAAAAGGTATTTTATCACCCATCCTTCATCACTTCCATCAAGGTACATGCAATGGTTGGAATGATCAAAAAAACATGACTACTTCAATAACCAGCTGGAAGTGAGCACAAAACATCAATGTATATTACGTGATGTGGTCTCGTTTCTCACACCGCCCACAGAATACTTTCAGGCCCAAAACAGACTTGAACGCGAAAGGCGTTAGACACACATACATATCATTCAAGCAGTGAACACAGTAAACAATCGCGAAAGGCGTTAGACACACATACATATCATTCAAGCAGTGAACAAGTAAACCGTGAAGCGAAACCGGCTCTCTCTCTCTCTCTCTCTCTCTCTCTGTGTGTGTCTCTCTCTCTCTCTCTCATGGTGTGTGTGTGTGTGTGTGTGTGTTGTGTGTGTATATATATGTGTGTGTGTGTGTGTGTGTGTGAGAGAGCGAGAGCGCGCGCGTCGTCCTGTGAAAGTGTACATGTGTGCGTGAGCGAGTTTGTCCGTGATCTTTCTTTGCGCGCGCGTCCGCGTGTCTGTGTGTGATAGAAAGACAATATCATGTGGACAAAATCTATCTCCGTTTTTCCTCACTCTGTCCCCAATTCATTCTCTCTCTCTCTCTCTTCTCTCTCTCTCTCTCTCTCTCTCTCTCTCTCTCTCTCCGAGAGCAAAAGTATGGATTAGATTACAGCCAAAATTTCCTATATCATAACAGGTAGCCCGACAAACCATCGCCCCCAACCTCCCATAGCTTATCTCCCCCTTTGTCTCCCCCCCCCCCCCCCCCGCCCCCCGACACAACACACCACACACACATTCACAGACACGCAAAAAAAAACAAAAAAAAAAAAACCCAAACCAAAAACAACAACAAAAACTGCATGAAATAAATTCAACACAGTTTCATCACATAATAATGGCACAGGCCCAGTTTCAGATGAAGGTTGGAGAAAAGAAAAAAAACAAACAAACAAAAAACCACACACACAGTTCAAAGAAACCCCTACTGAATTATAATTGCACAGTAACAAACAACATCAACCCTCCCCCTCCCTCCCACCCCTCTCCCCCATCTCCGCCACTGGAAACAGTTCCACCTCGTGGCAAAGTCAGTCGCCTGAACGTCACTGACCTCATCTTCCGTCTTTAATGGCGAGGGCGTGTGGAGAGAGGATAAACGGTTTGGGTAGGCAGGTGACGGGGTGGTCTCCTCTTCAGCTCAGTCGCTCCTTCTTTTCCTCTTCCTTCTCAAAGAGCCAGTGCGGAGGATATCTCCATAGTCCTCGTCATCGTCCAGCATGACTGGTCTATAACCACAGTTCCCATCCTTTTCACCTCGCCCCTGATGATGAAGAAGCCCCAACCTTCTCGTCCTCATCAAGGGAACGTCTGAAATAGGAACGGGTCTTCTCCTCTCCACCATCAAAGGGCCGGTGTGGTTGTAGGATACACGAGTAGTCCTCGTCGTCGTCCAGAATCACTGGTCTGTAGTCACAGTTCTCACTACTGTCCTTTCATCTTGTCCTGGTGAAGAAGCAGCCCCCTCCTCCTCCTCCTCCTCCTCCGAACCGAAGCATTCCTCCAGCAGCATTCGGGTCATGACCTCCGTGAAGTGGTCCTGCTTTCTGCGCCACGACCCTCTTAGTTTCGGGTCAATGTTGCGGCAGCGCTTCGGACAGCAGGCGCAGCTGCTGCGCCCTCCAGGGAAACCCGGTGTGGCGGCAGTAGATGCCGGCCTGCAGGCATTCACATGTCTCCTCGCGGCACCGCTCCTCACAGCTGCAGCCGCTCCACTGCCTGGAGGCCAGGATGGCTCCAGTTCTTCTTCTTTCCGTCTTCGTCGTCGTCGTCTTCTTCTGTCTTCTGCAAATGGTCCTTCTTCTCCTTCTCCTCCCTCTTCAGCACAACTTCTTCTTCTTTCTTCTCTGGCGGCTGAGTCTGATTCTTCTCCTCCTCCCTCGTCCTTCTCTTCACCTCCGGCTCATACTCCTCCCCCTCTTTGTCTTCAGTTCCTGTTCTCTTTCTTCTCCTCCATTCTCCTCCTCGCTCTTTCTCTTCAGCCCCTCGCCCTTCTCGCGGTGTTGGGTCTGCTCTGGTCGGGGTGCCAGACCAAGAAGCTTTTCTCCGCTTCTTCCGCCCCGCTCCGGGAATGGTTCTGAAGCGCCGCGACTTCGTCGGCGACTGGCTGCGGATGGGGACCTCGGCCTCATCACAGTGCTTCAGCTCCCATGCCTGCAACACAAGACACAGACAGGGCCGGTGTGAAGCGAGTCGGAGGGGTGACTGAGTTTTATTGTCGTTGTCCTGAGTGTTGTTTGTCTTTCCCTGAGGAAGACCTAAGAGGTCAAAACGAGTCGTGTTTTGTCTTGTGGTTCGTTTTGTCCTCGTTCCTGGGCGGGGGTCATCTATAAATACTTTGTAGAATTTGGTGTGGAGTGGTTAGGGGAAATTGTGTCGTTTGAAGTCTGAGTCATTTATTTGTATTTGTATTTATTTGTAATGAATTACTCGGTTTGTATTGTTACTTACAATCACTGCTGCCCTAAAGCCATGTCTTCTTTATTTTGACACTGTTAGTAATTACAGCGACGTGACGTTTTCGCCCCCCATCAATTCTGTTTGTCAGTCCCCCCATCATTCTGTTTGTCGGTCTGTCAATCGGGGGGGGGGGGGGGGGAGGGGGGGGGGGGGGGAGGGCTTGACTGGCCGGGCTGTGTGAGCCCGTCGCTCAGGGACCATCTCAGACAAACAAGTGTGCACTTGGAAACCTCGTTGTTTGACGAGAGAGGGACAAGGATCGGGCGTGGGTGGACCGCGGAAACATCATGGAATTAAGAGCGCATTGTTTAGAAAAAAAAAAAAAAAAAAAAAAAAGGAAAAGCAGCAGTAAAATGTTACCTGGGTCGTTTTCCGACATGGAACAATTAGTTTGAAATATTGAAATGTTTTCGATCGGTTTACTAACCTACGACGCGAGTATTTTTTTTTTTTTTTTTTTTTTAAATTTTTTTTTTTTTTACCGGGAGTTTCATTTTGTTATAGTGTTTTTGACTGTCTAATGACTATGCATTAATACAAGAAAGCAACTGGCTATCCCAAATTCTTATTTCAAAAATCAGAATCAGCTAGCACTGTAATTCGCCTAACAAAAAAGTACCCGGAATCATAAACACAGTACTTTACTGACTTTTTTTTTTTTTTTTCCTAAAAGATCAATTTATTATCTGAAAAATCTTACGTTTCTTTGAACAGCAAAGGTCAACCTACAAACTGAAAGAAACCTTCACTGTCAGCTTCTTCAGCCTGACGAATGGCAGGCCAGCTGCTGTGGAAACGGGTAGAGAGTTCCACACAGTGACTGAACTGCAATGCCACAATCAGCCTGAAACCACCTGTCGGGTATGGAAGCGGACTGGCGGCAAAAGGCCATAATTACTGTTTTCGAAAAAAAGAAGAGAAGAGAAATGAATACTATCTGTTATTTCACATGAAAATAGCAGTTACGACTTCACTTTACAAGACGAAAATAGATGAGCGAGTACTGTTGCCACCTGGACTAACCTGTTTTTCACTAGCGAATACATGTAATTGTTACGTAAGAATGCTTATTTTCTGATGGTTATCATTGTTCTCACATAAAACAATGTTTTCAGTTGCTACACATAAAAACAGATCATTGATGCATTAAGTAACCACTTTCGGGTTTTTTGTTTTTTTTTTTTTTTTTTTTTTAAAGAAATATACAATTATAAAATATTTTTACGGGACAATTACCTATTTTCACACACTAATCCCACACGCGAAACGGATGTTTTCAAATAATGGTACCCGTATTCGTCAATAAATTTAGTAAGTGCTATCGTTTTCCTGAAGATTATTAATTCATGTGAAGATAATAATTTTTCAATGCAGATTGCTTGAAATGGGCGATTGTTGGGAACTCCTATGCTGCCATATGGTCATTATTTGTTGTTGTGAGTCTGAAAGCCGTTTCTTTTTCGTCTATTTAGCAATTTCAACGATCTTGTCTTCGCTTTGAATTAATAGTTAATTAATACCCGATTTGTAGGATCAAGTTCCAAGACTGATGAGGTTCGCACAAAGAGAAGTAACCAGACGAAATCTCTCCTGCGATGGAGATCAGTTTTGCGACCACTTTTCTTGTGGTAAAAACCAATCGGTTGACCTTAATTTCCCTGCCACGTTGTTAAGTGAACATTTTCATGTGATAGTATTTACACGTTGCCATGATTTGGGAAATAAATAACTGAAACTTTCGGACAAAGAGATATCTGAAATCGATTTTGACAGCCGATTCAAACCAGATCAAAGTTCAGTAATTCAACGTCTCTCAGTCGAGCAACAGCGAACAGTATTTTGCGGGTTGATTGTGTCTCCCCTTGATGGGCCAGATCGTTCAAACTTCGACATGGGAGTTTGCCACTCAGTCGACACCGCCGAAATCACGCGGGTTTTTGTGCGAGACCTTCGGAGGCCGGGGGGGGGCTGCTGCTGTGGGGGGGGGGGGGGGGGGGAGGAGAGGAAGTGTGTGTACGTCGTAACTTTTACGATGTCAACCGAGGATCGAGGGCTTTCGTTTCAGTGAAAAACTATGGTTATCAGCGACACAACCACATTAATACATATATTTAAGTGTTATGTTCGTCAGTTGGCCAGTGTGGCTTGAGAAAGGTGAAAGTAAACCGAAATATTGCCGTTATCTTACGGGTGTTATGTGGCTTCTATATTTTCATCTTCCAAACTGTGATACGTCGTCATTTGTTAGCTCTAGATCCGCAACCCAAAGGTCAGCTCAGTGGTTTTTAAAAACGGCTTTGCGTGGCCCCAGCCCTCTAAAAATAGACTCCTCACAGATGATTGGCGTCGCGCAAACTGAAGCCTGTATGCCGCCATGTTACTTCGCACTCGCGTTTCAAGCGAGCGACTAACTACTGAAACGGTACTAATACTACTATCTTGAGAAAACACTACTATAATTTTCATAAGTTAGTAGTATTACTACTATCTTATGAAAATTATAGTAGTGTTTTCAGAAGACAGCAGTACTAGTAACGTTTCAGAAGTTAGTAGCTTGGCGTTGCGACTATCTAGTGAAATGATCCTCTGTGTGAAAATTATGTCCTCTTTCTTAGTATTATTACTATCCAGGGTCACTGATCGATGGTCATTTGGCCTCTTAGTGTAGAACGAGTTTATGCGAACAATTTACGACGCTCCTGACCAGTGGTCAATATTGACCAGTGGTCATTTAGGCCCAAATTCACTGTTTGACAGCTAGTTAGTGTAGAGAGTGGTCAGGTCAGGTGAACAATTTATGACGTTGCTGACCCAGTGGTCAGTTGTCCTCCAGTGACACCACAGTGGTATTTTTTTGCTCTAATTTAACTGTTCACTCTCTCTCTCTCTGAACTCTCTCTCTCTCTCTCTCTCTCTCTCTCTCTCTCACACACACACACACAAACACACACACACACACACACATTTTTACAGCAAAAATTAGCAAACAGTGAAATGAGGCAAAAAATGACCACTGCGGAATGACACTGACCACTAGCCAGCATCATAAATTGTTCACATGAGCTCATTCTACAGTAATTAGCTGTCAAACAGTAAAATTTTGCCAAAATGACCACCAGACAATGACACTGACACGGTCAGAAGCGTCATGAATTGTTCACATGAACTCGTTCTACACTAATAGCAGTCAAACAGTGAAACTGGATCAAAATGACCTCTGGTCAGTGACACTAACCATGGTCAGAAACGTCATAAATTGTTCACCTGAACTCGTTCTACATTAACTAGCTGTCAAACAGTGAATTTGGGCCAAAATGACCACTGGTGAATACTATTGACCACTAGTCAGAAACGTTATAAATTGTTCATATAAACTCGTTCTACACTAATTAGCTATCAAACAGTAAAAAATTGTGCCAAAATGACCACTGGTCAATGACACTGACCACTGGTCAACCACAACATGAATTGTTCACATGAACTCGTTCTACGCTAACTAGCTGTCAAACAGTGGAAATGGGGCAAAAATGACCACTGGTCAATGACACTGACACTGACCATGGTCAGCAACGTCATAAATTGTTCACATGAACCCGTACTATACTGATTAGCAGTCAAAAGCGGTGAAAAATAGGCCCAAATGACCATCGATCAATGACCCTGGATAGTAATAATACTAAGAAAAGAGGACATAATTTCACACACAGGGATCATTTCACTAGATAGTCGCAACGCCAAGCTACTAACTTTTGAAACGTTACCTAATACCTACTATCTCTCTGAAAACACTACTATAATTTCATTAGTTGTTACTACTAACTTATGAAAATCATAGTGGTGTTTTCAGAAGATAGTTGTATTAGTAACGTTTCAGAAGTTAGTCGCTTGACACTCACTTGCGTGCTGTTAGCGGCACGCTGAGAGAAGAACAGTCCTGCCAGTTACAGTCCCTTAGTTGCTGGTTTTTTTTTTTGTTCTTTTTTTACAGGGGTAAAAATAATGACACTGCTGCTGCTGCTGCCTACTACTCTACTCCTACTACTAAAAATATAATGTCTAAACAAAATTCAAATAGTTTTTTTTTTCTTTTTTTTTTCATGTTTGTTTTCTTTCTTTTTTTTTTTTCATTGTGTTTGTTAAACTGAACCCCCTTCAAGGACCGTCATTTGGCGTCGTATTGAAGATTGAGGTGGGTTTTACGGATGGAGACAGAAAACTTTCAACTGGCGAACGGACTGTTTGAAAAACCGTCTCGGTTTCTGTATATCGTCGCCTATGTGGAACATACATAGACCATGTCAGGGCATTTGTGAATCCGCATGATGATTCCGTTTCGGCATCATCTTTCACACAGGAACGAGGACCACGACCAACTCTGCGCCTCTGTTCTTCGCGGTTCAGATTACTGTGTGATGCTCATTCTTGCAGGCTGTTTTAACGCCTAACGGCCTCTTTCATCACAGGAAGTTACAGCAATAAAAATGCAGACAGACTTCATCTTCAAATGTTCTAAGGCCAGTTGTGGTTGCTCTCATGCTTCTCGTTTCTCTTAATAGGTCTCGATCAGTAACGGAACTGGTACTCCAAAATGGTCTTGCGCAGTGTGTGTGTGTGTGA